>BLSH010272280.1:39233-50288 GCA_018402905.1 Glandirana rugosa | reverse complement strand
GTCTGCAGTCTCTGACCCTCTCCTGTAGTATGTCTGCAGTCTCTGACCATCTCATGTACTATGTCTGCAGTCTCTAACCATCTCCTGTATCATTTCTGCAGTCTCTGACCATCTCCTGTATCATATCTGCAGTCTCTGACCATCTCCTGTATCACTTCTGCAGTCTCTGACCATCAGCAGTATAATTTCTGCAGTCTCTGACCATCTCTTATACCTCCTGTACTATGTCTGCAGTCTATATAGAGAGGCCCCGCTCCAGGTCCCATTAGAGTACTCTGCTTCTCTTCCTGTATTTTGTTTATTGTTATGAGATTGTGGGAGGATATTAGGGTTACAAAGACTCCTTAGGGGAGCATTTCTGTGTTTATGTCACTGCCATAGAAACGTTTGCAAAGGGGAGGAGTTATTAAGTTGACCACGCCCATGTGGGGGCGCCAGAAATATTTCTGCACCCAGGCGTCTGTGACCCTAGGATCGGCCCTGGATATGTGGCTCTTCCTATTTACACTGTGATCAACTGTGATTCATCCAAAGCATCAAAAAGTATCAATTCTCCTGCGCTGTGCTAGAGGCCTGGATGGGGAGTAGTATTTTCTTAAATGTTGTCTTTAGGGGGGTATTGGCTGCTTTGCCGCTTCCCAGAGACTGGGGGGTCTGAAATACTACAACAAACAGATGATCACGTGGTAAAGAGCTTCTGATAGAAGCTCTTTACCAGGATCGGAGATGCAGAGTGTCAGACTGACACACCACCGATCGCAGCATTGCGCACCCACTCAGGATAACTTACCCACTTCCTGGCCATCCTTCTGCATACAGCGGTAGGGAAGTGGTTAATAGGCCGAGCTCATAGGTTATACAAACCAAAACATCTTCCAGCATCTATACCAAGAGATACACTACTTTCACATTAAAGATCAAATCATGAAGACTGCCAGAACTGCACACACCCTTCCTGATCCCTACTCGAAGATTGCCTTATTTGTGGATATCTCTGCTGCCACCGTGCAGACAAAAATTGAATTTTCCCTGATTACTAAGGCTCTTAGGGATCGCAACTTAATGTATCAATGGGGGTTCCCTACTAACTCTTGGTAACTTATTAAAACCAGATTGTGCCAATGCACACCCCCAAAGAAGGATTTAAGCTTCTTCATAAATGAGGAATTCCCATATCCCCCCTCACCAGCAACGCAATACGAGTTATACGCCTCCCAAAATCACTGGCTCCTGGTCCACATTTGTGAACACTTAATCCCTGCTCCCGAATGCTTTCAGGCGTCCTCTCACTTTCAAAATGATTACATTATCTCCTAATGGGACAGCCACCATCTGTTTTTCCACAGATGGAAAATCATGTTTCCTCTCATTGTTACGCTTCTGTTGCAATACCTTGTTGCTCAGTTCTCTAAAACATATATTGTATTTTATTGTGTCACCTTACCTATATATGTCCCTGTAACCCGGTCTAGGAGGTGACGGTTCATGTACAATCTCTGCAGAGGCATTCTACAGCCCCTTTACATTTCTGACTTTGGCACTAAAAATTGTTACAATCAATGTTAAGGGATTGAATAGTCCATTCAAATGTAGACTTATGTGTAAGGAGGCTCTGTCCCAGAAAGGGGATGTATTTTGTATACAAGAGACACACTTTGCTGCATAGAAAGCTCCTTCCTGTCACCACAAATCATTCCCTCACTCTTTTTTTTTTGCTTCTGCAGAGTCCAAATAGAGAGGCATAATGATTGCTGTCCATGACTCATCCCTATTTCAACTAATTGACATCATATCAGACCCTAATGGCAGATTTCTAATCCTATCAGCTATTTTTAAGAATCAACCCCTAGTCCTAGCCAATATATACGCACCTAATGTGCAGCATAAACAATTTTTTCACTCCATAATGAAAAAACTTAGCCCATATCCAAAACAACACTTGATCATATGTGAGGATTTTAATACAGCCCTTGACCACTTTCTTGATGCGTCCAATGTCTGCAGAAGATGCTCCTTTGCCCTAGCCTCCTTTTGTGCGGCTTGAGGATCTTTATGATTCTTGGAGATGTTTCCATGCCTCAGAAAAGGATAACACATTAGTCCTCCACACAAAAATCATACTCCAGACTTGATCTCTTCCTGGTCAACAATGGTTACTGCAATCTGTTACCAATACACAAATTCGAATAACATGGTCTGATCATGCTCCAGTCACACTGGAGATAGGTGCTTTAATATCTAAAAGACCACAAACGATTTGAAGACTAAATCCCTCCATCCTCTACCATCCAGGAGAAGATTAAGTCTGAGATCTACCATTTCTTTGAAGCTAATTCTGGTACTGTTTCGGATGATGCTCTTCTTTGAAACGCGCACAAGGCTTACATCAGGGGCCTTTTGACCAAAATTAGTGAGTGCTCTCATAAGTCTACTCTTAATCCCCAAGATGAGGCAGAACTGCATAAATTGAGAACACAATTGCACTCACTGCTACTTGCTAATTATGGCTTTTATGTTAAAAGCTTACGCATTACATGGTATGCCCATGGCAACAAACTGAGCGCAATAGTGGCTAGGCATACAAATGAAAAAAGGCACAATACAAAATCTCATTCTTATTAGAGCATAGTAAAATAAAGTATCCTACCCCCAAGACATTGCCAACAGCTTTAGTGAATTTTATTTCAAGCTATATAATTTAAAAATCTCTCCCCTCGATCCTCACCCCATTCTTTTTAAATCAATAGATTTTTATTGATAATAAAGTGTACAGTGATATCAACATATGACAGGGAGGTCAAAGGCTATCGTACATCAAGACTGTTAAATTACAGATTGTAAATTGTTACGTTTGGTGCTATACATATCAATTTTATACATTAGTAGTTTCACACTTGTTGCTCCCTCCCTCCTGCCACCCCAAACGGGATCTATCTGTGGTTAGGAAGGGGGGAGAAGGCACCTGCCTTTGATTTCTTGTCAATTTCGGAGGGCTAATCATAAGCTAACAAGGAACAGTTGCAGGGAGGGGTGGGGGAGGGAGGGAGGACAGGGAAGAGAAAGGGAGAAGTACACAATATCCTGGGTGAATTCCATTGACTGTTAGTGTTATCAGTGTTATTTATACACAGAGGTCCAAAGGGACCATTGGTTATCAAGTTGACTGCATTTCAGAGAGGGATCTTTCATGTAGATGGTTCATTCGTACTGTTTGTATGACTTCAGATACATTAGGGGTGTCTAGGGATTTCCATTTCTTGAGGATGGAGTTTCGTGCGGCTAAGAGAATATGTGTCACTAAGGGTCTCATTTGTTTAGGGTATAGTTCAATACCGAGGTTTAGGATAGCTAAACTGGGATTGGGTTTGAAAAGTATGCCTGTGATTGTCGAGATCAGTTTGAAGACCTGTGTCCAGAAACTTGTGAGGCTAGTGCAGTCCCATAGTATGTGGAGCAGGTTGCCTGTTTTTCCGCATTGTCTCCAGCATTTGGGAGACAGTCCCGGAAACATTTTTGAGAGTTTAAAAGGGGTATAGTGCCATCTGTGGATGATTTTTATCATCATCTCCCAATGATTGCAGCATTTTGAGTGTTTATGTGTGGCTTGTAGAGCGCATTTCCATTGTGTTAAGGTAAAAGTTTGTTCCAGTTCTTTCTCCCATTTTTGGATAAGTGTAGATTTGTGTAAGGTGTCCTTGTTGCCCAGTGCATTGTACAAGAGCGAGATGCCTTTCTCTTTTGTGGTATGATCGTTCAGGAATACCCATATTTTATCGGGAATTTTGAGGAGGGGTGGAGGGCATTTGGTCAGGTATGACGAAATGCGCATAACTGTGAATTGTGTTTCTATTGGGAGAAAGAACTCTTTTTGTAAGGTTTACCAATGCTTGAGTTCGGAGTTTATGAAGAAATCTTGAATGTATAGAATCCCTTGCGTGCGGAGTGGTTTCGTGTACATAAAGGGAATCAAGTTATCTAGTAGTTGTATGGGCAATAGAGGGAGTGTCTGTGGTGGGCAATTTTTTGATTGGTTGAGCAGATGTCTCCATGCTTTGATAGCTGTTGCTAGTGTGGGGGGGAGGGAGGATGTGTCCCATCTTTTCCAGCTATCTAGTAGAAGGAATGATTTTACGTCCCTTGTAGGGGACATGTGGGATTCTATATTAACCCACGTGGGGTCTTCGGTAGGTTTGAACCAGTGTTTAAGTTGGTCCAGTATTGCTGCTAGTTGGTAGTCCTGGATGTCTGCTAGACCCATCCCCCCTATCGATTTATGTCTATTTAGGTTGGATTTTGGGCATCTAGGTTTTTTACTATCCCATATGTATTTGTTTAGGATTCTGTTAATAGGGTCAATGTATTTACGTGCATATATTGGGATTACTCTGAAAAAGTATAATAGTTGCGGAAGAATTATCATTTTTAGGACTGCTGATCTACCTGTCCATGACAATTCCCTCTGTGGCATCTGTTGTAGTTGGGAGTGGATCTTTTGGGTCAGCGGGCCGTAGTTTGCTTGGATAATTGATGATATTGAGGGGGTTAGTGTAATTCCAAGGTATGGTATTCCTTTGAGATTCCATGAGTACGGGAGTAGGGTTTGGAGGTTTTGTTTAACCTTGGTGGGGTTCCTATATTAAGTATTATGGATTTGGCGTGGTTGACTTTGTAATAGGATATAGCGCTAAATGCCTCAAGGGTTGCGTGGACTTGGGGAAGGGAAACCAGGGGATCTGTTAGTATGAGAATTACATCGTCAGCAAATAAGTTTATGACGTGTGATTTATCTCCGCTTCGGAAGCCTGAGATGTTTGGGTTTGATCTGAGAGATTCAGCCAGGGGTTCGATGAACAGGTTGAAAATATAGGGGGAAAGTTGACACCCCTGCCTAGTACCATTTGTGATGGTGAATGGCTTAGATAGGAGCCCGGAGGTGAACACTTGTGCGGAAGGATTCCAATATAGGGTTTGATAGTACATGGGACATGTAGTTCCAATCTACCCTATTGAACGCCTTCTCTGCATCTATTGATAGTAGCAGAGAAGGCGTCCGATGTTTCTCAGCATAGCTTATAATATTCAATATGCGCCTAGTGGCGTCTGAAGGTTGCCTACCTTTTACAAACCCCATTTGGTCATTAGTTATAAGGTGGGATATCACCTTCGCGAGTCAGTTCGCAAGGAGTTTTGCATATATCTTCACATCAGAGTTGAGGAGCGATATTGGCCTGAAATTTGCTGGGGTGTTTGAGTCCTTCCCGGTTTTGGGAATGGTCACAACATATGCTTTCAGAATTTCTGGAGGAAAGGATGATTTTAGTGTGGCTAGAGTGAAAACTGGGGTCAGATATGGGGTGGTTAGGTCCTGGAATGATTTGTAGAACTCATTCTGGAGACCGTCAGGGCCTGGTGATTTCCCATTAGAGAGAGAAGCTATGACCTTCTGAACCTCTGAGGAGGTGAAGGGAGCGTTGAGGTCTGTAAGCTGGGTGTCTGATAGCTTGGGTAGTTAGAGTGTGCTCAGGAAGGATGCTATGCCTGTTGTAGTAGGTTGAGTTGTGTGTGGGTCGTTCTTGAGGTTGTATAGATTTCCGTAGAAGTCTGCAAATTGGTCTGCTATATGTTGGGGGTTAGTCACTTTGTGATTGTTCTTGGGGTGTAGCAGGTATTGGATTCTTGATTTAGCTTGGACAGTCTTAACTCTGCGGGCTAGTAACTTGCCCGCCCGGTTGGCGTTAGAATACCAATTTGCACGTACAGTTCTCATGTATTTGTCATGTGAGTGGAACAAGAGTAAGCGGAGTTCTTCCCTTAGTTTCTGTAAGGTTTGTATCGTGTCATCTGATGGGTTTTGTTTGTTTTTGGTTTCTAGGTTATGGATGTCAGTTGTCAGTTTGGTTAGGTGAAGGTCATGGCTTCTCTTTAGTCTGGCTCCTTGCTGGATAAGGATACCCCTAATATATGCTTTGTGAGCATTCCAAAGTGTGAATGCGTTATCGACTGAATCTGCATTAGTTTTAAAGAATTCAGTAATATGTTGGGAAATGATTTTAGAGGGGTTTGTGTGTGGGGCCCCTTTTTCAACAATAGAAATAGATATTGCAGCATGGTCCGACCATGTTATGTCATGGGTTTTTGATTGAGAGATTTCCTGTAATAGCCACTTGTCCACCACAAACAAATCGATGCGGGAGTATGTACGATGTCTGGGGGAGAAGTAGGTATAGTCTTTCTCACTCGCGTGTTGGCACCTCCAGACATCGTACAGCCCCTCTGAATGCAGTATGTGGCCCAATGATGGTCTACCCCTGGGACTGGCCAAGGAAGAGTCCATAAGTGGGTCCATAGTGGCATTAAAGTCACCGCATATTAGTATTCTTCCATACTTAACAGAGTAGATACGATTGATCAGTCTTTTCAAAAATTTAGATTGGTGTGAGTTTGGTGCATATATAGCTGCTATCGTATAGGGTTTTGAGTTAATGTCACAGGTGAGGATCACATATCGACCGTATTGGTCTATGGTAGAGTGCTTGAGTTGAAAAGCAACTGTGTCTCCAATTGCTATTAGGATTCCCTTTGATTTCTTCTCAGGATTGTTCGATATGAAGATGTGTGGAAACAGCTTGTGTGAACATTTAGGGATGTTCAAGGAGTAAAAGTGTGTCTCTTGGACGCATAATATGTCCGCCCGGTTTTTCAGAGCTTCCTTCCACATTGCTTTCCTTTTGGCCGGGTGGTTCAGGCCTTTAACATTCAATGATAGACATGTAATGGTCATGGCCTGAAGTTAAAAGGTGAGTGTGTTTCCCAGATGTCACTTACTATGTGGAGGAGTTGGTGTCGCTCTGGTGTTCGGATGATCCAGGAAGAGTTGAGACTTTGCATCCGCATTATCCACTTTGCTGTCCAAGTGCAGATCTTGCTGATATACGATGGTTCATGGGTTCGATGGAAGATTGCCAGGTTAGGTGTGTACCTCAGGGATAGATATGGGAACAAAACAGTAAGGTGAAGAAACAAAACATAGTTTTTAAGAAAATAGTCCTGTAAACAGGACCGTGAACATAACATAATGTCCTGGTGTGGGAAGGGAACTAGGGGCAACGGATACCGGTTCTTAATAGTGACCTTGTTGAGGTCCCGATAATCAATACAAGACCTGAGGGAATGGTCCCTTTTTTCCACAAAAAAGATCCCCGCTCCTGCGGGAGACATGGAGGGTCAGATACAGCCCCTTTTCAGGTTTTCTTCCGGGTAGACTTTGAGAGCCAACTCCACTTCAGACAGAGGGAAAATTCTTCCGAAAGGACTTCAGCCCCGGTAGCAGGTCAATTGGGCAGTTGTAAGACCTGTGTGGGGGAAGGGTATCAGCCCCCTTCTTACTAAATACATCTAAGGAGTCATGGTAAGCTTTCAGAACAGCAAGGCGGGTTTCCAGATCCAGGTCAGAGTTCATACAGAGAACAGCTTGAGAATCCTTCTGGGGCTGCTGCAGGCAATGACTGAGACAGTAAGGGGACTGAAACTGAACTTCTCCAGTGTTCCAGTCAATATGGGGGCTGTGGATCCGGAGCCAGGGAAGGCCGAGGATTATTGGGAATAGGGGGGACGCGATAACGTCCAGCAGTAAGAACTCCATATGACCTCCAGCTGTCTTGGTAGATAGAGTGAAAGTTTTGTGGGTCACTGTGCCGGATTTTATAATTGACCCATCAGCCAGTCGGATGACCATCTGGTGGTCCTTGGGTCGTAGCGGGATGTGATGTTGGGTGGCAAAAGCTAGATCTATGAAACAGCTACAGGCCCCCGAGTCCAGGATGGCTGGAACTTGAATACTCCCGCCGGGAAGCTGTAGTGAGATGAAGAGAACAAGGTGAGAATTGGTATCAGGTAGATACAACACTTCCCCTATGGCTGTGGTAGGACACTTACCGGCCTTGGCGGGGCAGTTTCTCACCAGGTGTCCTGAACCCCCACAGTACAAACACAGGTTGAGGGCCATGCGCCACTGTCATTCCTCAGGTGAGAGACAGGGGCAGAGGAGCCCAATCTGCATTGGCTCAGGGTGGTCTTGCGGAGAGGAGGTTGCGGCCGGGCTGGGTCCTGGGTAGCTGGGCACTCAGGGTATCATCCAAGTAGGCCGCAGGAATCCGGTGGCTCTCTCCACTCTGCGCGCACGCAGGAGGCGGTCAATCTGGATGGCCAAATTGACCAGTGCGTCCAGGGTGTGAGGAACCCCAACATGAGCCAGCTCATTCTTGAGCGGCTCAGAGAGCCCTAGCCTGAAGTGTTAGCAGAGGGCCGCATCGTTCCAGGCTGTATCTGAGCTCCACCGTATTCCTCTGCTGTGCGGTGGCACTGCTGGAGTGCATGGAGTGCCGCTTCCGCCATGGCATGAAAGAACAGGTCCAGACTTGTGGTCTCTGGGGCTTTCTGCTCCAGAAGGCGGTGAGCCCAGGCTTGAGGCTCATTCAGAAAAAGTGAAATTGCTGGGCCCACTTTGGTAGCTTCCAGGGAAAAGGTACGGGCTGAAGAGCAAAATACAACTCACAGGAGTTAAGAAATGCCCGAAACTTTCTGCAGTCCCCCGTAAACCGCTCGAGCATGGGCACCTTAGGCTCAGTAGGAAGAGTCACAATAGTGCGGGACATGGCTTGGCTGGGACCAGCTGCTGCTGGTGTGGCCAGGTCCTGGACTCAGTTTTCCAAATGGGTGTATCCCTCCTGAATATTTTTCACCGCTTGAGTCAAGCTGGCAAGGTGAGCACACAGTTCCTCCATAGGAGAGGGCCCCGGCGCAGACTTGGACATGGCTATACGTTGCTGTCACATACCTGGTGGTCGAGTCTGACTTATGCGGGGGCAACCTCACTTACAGCCTTGGTTTGAGAACCCCTGACAGTGGAGACAGGGAGCTCTGGAGCACAGAGGGGCATGAGGGCTGGACTTGGTCACTGATGATAGGTGAAAGTCCACAGGAGCTTGTGCAGGCAGAAGAGTGGTGGTACAGGCCGGGTTGGTAACAGGCTGGCAGTGTGGTATAAGTGTTTCAGGCTGGCGGATAGTCGGGTACGAGCAGTAGAAGTACAAGGGATCAGGCAGAAGAGTAGTCGTAGACAGGCCGGGGGTCAAGGCAGGCAGCAAGCAAACAAAGCCCAAAAGCAAGCCGGGGTCATAGGTACAGGAATTCTCTCAGAGTAAACACTGGGGTCACAGGTGCAGGAACACTGTAGAATGGACAGCACTGGCTGCAGGGTGCTGTCTGCTTAAATGGCTGTTTTGGCGCCATTGCCGGCGCACACACACACGCGCACTCACACACACATACACACTTGTGCATGTGCGCCCCCGCACAGGCTTTTCAATGGCCATGGGTGTTTCCTTACACCTGGGTTCCTGTCTTTGATTCCGGGGTATCGGATTAAAGTCCTTTCTCTCAGACGAGATCTTCTGTCATAGAGAGCAATATTCCACACTTGTTAATCTCTTCCACTTTCTCATCCTGGCGGGGAGAGACTGATCAGGCTTGGCTGTTGTTTCTCTAAGCTTATATCTATAAATCCAACAAATATATTTCAATAGAGCTTGTTCAGTTTGGACTGCTTTGTTTTCTTTGCTTCAGTGCTCTGATCAGGTGCATTCCGGACTTCAGCTGATCCCAAAGCTCTCTTAGAGGGCAGATCTCTGCAGTCCCTGTCATATCCAATGTCTCATGGGTGACTATTCCTTATTCATCCAATACGCTGATGGGGGCTGAATCTGAGACTCAAAGGAGAGCCAAGACTCTCTAGGCAGGGTTTACTACTTGCTCTGGACTTCCTTGGGAGCTCCAGATGGGATATTTTTGCAGTCCAGCTTGGGTAAAGACTGAGCTTTGAAAACATACACCCTAAGGGCTATCTCTTCAGCCAGGAAGCTTACCAAGATCAAAGTTTTAGGTTAGGAAGGATCCTTTGGTGACTTATAGCTTCAGATGGGACCCTCCAGTTTAGTTGGAGTAAGGATTTAGCCATGATGTTAATCTCTCTAGGACTGCATCCTCATCAGGAAGTATGGCCAGTAAGGCCCTTTGACAGCTTGCTGCTCCAAATGGAATCTTTCGGTCCAGTCTTGAGTAAAACCTCAGCCATGAAGGCAGCCTTACTATGGGTTATTTTTCCTCAGTCAGAAGGTTTGCCGGGATCTGGGCCCTGCGCCAAGAGGGATCCTTGTGGCTTTCCGCCCAGTATGGGTAATGTTTATATAAAGAGCAGAAAGTGCAGTGCTATTAAAATATGTAAAAACTGATTGAGGTACAAATTCTCGCTATACATCAAATGAGCAATCCATAAATTAATTCATCACTAGAGTTGAGCGAACCTCTGGAAGTTCGGGTTCTGCTGGTCCGTCCGAACTTCAGGACAAAGTCCGGGTCCGGGTCCGGACGGAACCCGAACGATCGCACGGACAACGAACCCCATTGAAATCAATGGGGACCCGAACTTTTAGGCACAAAAATGGCTGTAACAAAGTCCTGGAAAGCCCTAGAGGGCTGCAAAAGGAAGTAAAATGGGGGTAAGGGTAGGGCAAGTGCCCTACAAAAAAATGGGGAGAGGGAAATAACTTTAAATATTTTTAAAAAAATAAAAACATAAAAAAGCAAAAATGGAGGTGAATGTGGATCATCTTCAAACTGTGTCTGAAAAGTATTAACCGCTTGCCGACCGCTGGTCGGCAATTGACGGCGACAAAGTGGCTCTGTAACGCAAATCGCCGTCATACGACGGCGGGCGCGATACAGAGCCACTGTGAGCGCGCGCATCGCCGGAGGCGCGCACGCGCGCTCACTGTGTTCGGGGGGGGCCAGGGAGCGATGCCCCCCCCGGAGCGAATGAGCGGAGGTCCGTGTATGTAAACACGGACCTCCGCTCTGTGTGAGGGGGAAGGGATAAAAAAATTTTTATAAATTTCAATAAAGGGAGAGGGGTAAAAAAACATCCCGTGAACGGGATGGGAATGGGGGTAAAATGAAGGAAAACGTCGGGAGATCCCGAAAGGTCCTGAAACAATGTCG
>BLSH010272280.1:21690-34179 GCA_018402905.1 Glandirana rugosa | reverse complement strand
ATACACATCTATCGTAGAGCACGATCGTTCTATGCAGAGCTTGATCTGCAACTCAAAGCAGCGGTATGTGAAATCTCTAATTTCTGCTATCTGTCCTCAGAGCAACAGCACAGACAGCAGTAGTAAAGTAATCTATCTCAGGATGCAGGATCAGGTCTTAAAATGTCTCAAATCTGTCCCTCACGCAGTCAGCTACCTCTCCCTACACTAACCCAAGGAGCATGTGACTGCAGCACTGTGACTCCAGCTTATAAAGAGGCTGGGTCACATGATGCACCGGCCAATCACAGCCATGCCATTAGTAGGCATGGCTGTGATGGCTTCTAAGGGCAAACCAGTGAAACGCTTGTTGATTGGCTGCCCTGCAGCTTCTCAACACGTGGAGTAAAATAGCAGAACCCCGGACCGAACCCGAACGATTTTTGAAATGTCCGGGTCCGGGTCCGTGCCACGGACACCCTAAAGTTCGGTACGGACCCGAACGTTACAGTCCGGGTTCGCTCAACACTACTCATGAACACTAACCCAAAAACAAAAGGAATATCTCTGATATATAACACCTTGCAGGCAAAAAGAGAATTTACCAAAACAAACAGTCACGTGTTATGGGAACAATACTTGGGATCACAATACACTGATAGCCAATCGATCAAAGCATTACAGACCATTTACAGGTCAACACAATACTCCTCACTCTGGGAACTATCCCAAAAAATTAATCTAAGATGGTACCTCACTCCATCCAGGATGGCACACTTTTGTTCCACCACTTCAAAATACTGCTGGAGATGCAACACAGGTGTTGGGGACCTATACCATATCTTATGGAACTGCCCATTACTCCACAACTACTGGGGGAAAATATTCCAAATCATACAAGACATCACAGGCCAAAATCTCTCCCGCTCAGCGGATCTGGGTCTTTTAAACCTAAACATTGAAGCTATTCACAAACAATTTACACATTCAGTAACACACTTATTACTAGCAGCCAGACTGAACATCACAAGGCACTGGAAAACCTCACAAACCCCAAACACTACCCAAACCATTGAATTGATCAGCACATTGAAACACAGACTTCTGCAAGAGACCCTCGCGCAAACCCAGGAGCGTGACAAAAGAACATTTGATAGAGGGAGAGGAGGAGAATTGGACTTACAGCCTGGCGATCAGGTCTGGCCACCAAACACCAGAGACTGTCAAGCCCTTCCAAAAAATTGGGTCCAAGATACATCGGACCTTTCCCAGTCAAGAGGAAAATCAACAATGTGGCTTACAAGCTGGACCTTCCTTCTTCACTTCGATTGTAAACTTGCTCAAACCAGTGACTAGGGATCCCTTCCCGGGGTGGAGAACAGCTCCACCAGAACCAGTCCTGGTAGATGGAGAGGAGGGGTTTGAGGTGGAAACCATCCTTGACTGCAGAAGGAGAGGGGGCATTACCCAGTTCCTGGTAAAATGGAAAGTATATAGGCCTGAGGAAAGCTCTCGGGAGCCAGAAAACAATTTACATGCCAAAGAGCTTGTCAAGACATTTTGGAGGAACAATCCGGCCAAGAGAGCCCGGTTAGGCATCCGGAGGCTGCCCCTTGGGGGGGACAATGTAAGGAAACACCTATGGCCACTGGAAAGCCTCTGCGTGGGCGCATAACTGCCCCACCTGTGTCTCTGGCTACATAACTGCTCCACCTGCGTCACTGGCTGCAAACTGCCCCACCTGTGGACTGGCTACATAACTGCCCCACCTGTGTCACTGGCTGTATAACTGCCCCCACTTGTGTCACTGGCTACATAACTGCCCCACCTGTGTCACTGGCTGCAAACTGCCCCACCTGTGACACTGGCTACATAACTGCCCCACCTGTGTCACTGGCTGCAAACTGCCCCACCTGTGTCACTGGCTGCATAACTGTCCCCACTTGTGTCACTGGCTATAGAACTGCCCCACCTGTGTCACTTGCTGCATAACTGCCCCCACTTGTGTCACTGGCTACATAACTGCCCCACCTGTGTCACTGGCTGCATAACTGAAATCCCACCTGTGTCACTGGCTACATAACTGCCCCCACCTGTGTCACTGGCTGCAAACTGCCCCCCCCCTGTGTCACTGGCTGCATAACTGCCCCACCTGTGTCACTGGCTGCATAACTACCCCACCTGTGTCACTGGCTGCATAACTGCCCTCACCTGTGTCACTGGCTGCATAACTGCCCCCACCTGTGTCACTGTATACTGTGCCCTGTGATGCTGAGCTGTATACTGTGTCCTGTGATGCTGAGCTGTATACTGTGTCCTGTGATGCTGAGCTGTATACTGTGTCCTGTGATGCTGAGCTGAATACTCCTGACACAATATGTGGAATACAGGGGACGGAGTGGGTGGATTCTATAAGGGGAGGGGCTTATTAGAAGTAGGAGGGGTCAAAAGGAAGCGTGGGGCCTGGCGCCCCCCCATCCAAAAACTTCACCAGCCGCCACTGACCACCAGTATGCTCTAGTGGCAAAAATTATATAAAAAACTATATAACCTGAACTGTGATGGATTAAGCTGTCAGATACACAAGGACTTGTTGCAAAATAAACAAATCTGAGTAAGTTTAAGGGAGGACTCCACATTGTTAAGAAAATAAATATTATAACATGTACAATTGCTACTCAAGCCATGCAGTAATTTAGTAAATAACCTTTCAAACTGCAGCTGCTGAAGTTTCTTAAGCTGTCCCGAGAACAAAGTAATAGTTGTATGTTTGATAGGTAAGAGAAAACCTCTAAGGGGTTAACCACTGCTAAAGGAATACTGCTACAGCATACTTCTCATATCAGAGCACACTACACAGGTGATTTCATTAGACAGAGCCTCCAACACAGAATGAAAAACCTTGCTTAAACAAACAGATATCTGTTCAGGACAGAAAGCAACTGTACCAAACTTTGATAAAAATGCTACAATGCACCTCACAGCATAGACATCTCCATATGTTTGCATTTTGGTTACCTATTTATTTTTCTTTTTTAACATAAGGGGAGTTACTCCCTAGCAGCCTGCATGGAGTCTGGTCCCTTCTACTGACCTCGAGCCAAACATACTCACGTATCCTGGACCTCTTTCACAGGGAAATCAATGCATCGGCAGGGCGACTTGGATAACAGGAACAGCAAGCATACTTTCATGCTGGGCACACTTTAGAGATCACCCACTGTTAGTAGGGCATCCGACCTGGTGCAACTGCTCTCAATTGGCAGAGTTTCCATCATTACAGGTGTCAATCATCTGCGCATGTGTGCTATTCACCACCCTGCTGTTAGCTGGGTACTCGGTGACTACTGGAGCCATCCTTGTAACTTCTGGACACTCCCAATATCCGCACAGCTGTCCCACGTGAGACCCTGGTCGCCACATCTCCAAAAGGTAGGAAATTTCACTCAAAATGGTCCTAGAGTGAGGAGGACCTATGGGGTAGGAGTTAGGCGGGGCTACCCAAATTTATGCTGCCATGGAAGTCTGTCAGGAAATATATATTATATGTGACTGCAAGTTCAAGACTGCACTTCACTACCTTCACTGGATGCATGTTCCTGCTGCTGATTCATTAACTTTGCAGGTGTGTATTCCTCTACTGCTTCTGCTGTTTCTTGAATATTTTTCTGTCAGTCATCAAAACCCCAGTCATCAGGAAGCAGTCTGACTTGAAAGAGCATAGCGCTAGTCTTAGACCAAGATGGGTGCCTCCACACAGAGACAATTTTTCAAGATTTGTACATGTGATAGTAAAATTAGAATATATATTAAGTGAGACACATATCAATAACTAAATAGCTGCATAGAAATGTACTGTTTTATAAAAGTTATGTCAATTTCTACCTGTAATGGCAAGCTGTATAACAAAAAATGTCATTCGAGATTTCCTCTTCCGAACCCTCTCCTTCGTGGTTAAGTACAGGACTACTGAATTTCCAATAATGATGATGACAAATAAAATCCAAAGTGTAATTAACTGTTCCATCTAAATAAAACAAAAAAGCACTTGATATAATATTACCAGCCAGAGTAAGAGTTTATTAAGCAAGAGTATTACAAAAATATTTACATATGAAGCATTTCACTTTAAAAAAAAAAAACATTCTGGTTTTAAGCTGTAAATCAGTTTTTTTTTATATTATAGAAATACACAGACACACACACAGGCTGTACACACACACACACACACACACACACACACACACACACACACACACACACACATAAAATGTATGTGTTATAAATACACATGAAATACAATATATATTTATTGCTTGATTTGTATCTACTACTTAGTTAATAAAATGCTTAATTAAGGTGTATTCTGGCCTACAAGCTTCTAACCCAATTAATTCAATTATGTACTACATTTATAAAATGGCTACAAATTAAAGTCATTGTTTGCAATGTTTGTCAATGTTTTCTATTTACAGGTCAATAAGGAAGCTGATTTTTTTTGCTATTTTTTGCTATTTTTTGCAATAATGCGCAGTAAAAAACACAATTATTGATGAGGTGTTGCAATGCAGAATCAGTGCTGTGGTACCATAAATTTTGAATTTCACCCCAATGTACATTTAAAATATACCCAAATGCATGTGCATTGCATCACATTACCACATAATTATTCTCCATGATTTTGCACAGTTTTACACTGCACACAGACCCTCGTATGAGTCTCCTTTTTTGTAACAGCTCTATACCTCCAGTTTATGCTGCTGTAGTTATTCTTACTGCTATTTTGTTTTGACATAATCCGCAGGTCTAGGACTTTCCCACGGACACTATATTCTTACAGAGTTCAAGGGTTAGCATCAATAGGTTTACCACCATTGCATTAAAGACATTCGCCTTCTTACTGTATGAGATTCAAAATTCTTTCAATCAATGCTAATGCTAAATCACAGAGACATTCAATTTGGAAATTGACCAACCACACTAACTGCAATGTCTTGTCTTTTCAAGAGACACATTTTAATAAAACAAAGATCTCCACTTTTATATACGTAATTATAAGTATTTCCCTCATGGCAAATGTGCCCACGCAGAAAGGGGTATTAATTGCTATGAATATCTCTGTTTCCTTTATGCTCTCTGAGCTCACCCTAGATCCATGTGGCATATTATTTTCATGGTCAATCAACAACCAACCATATATATGCCAGTGACAAATTCAGTTTCTCAATGGCCAGCTTAAAAAGATGAAAAAAAAATCAGGGATAACTTATTACAGTATATGTGGAGATTTCAGTCTCATCTATGATTCTTTTTTTTTTTGTATAATTGTCTTTATTGATTTTAGTCAGTTACAGACAAACATAGGAAGCATAAAGAAGAAAAACCATAACAAGGGGGGGGGGGTAAGGAGGTACACATTGCATAGTATATAAGGGGGGGTGGTGGATAAGTGGTATCGAGACATTATACCAGGTATTCATCAGGTAATCAACAGGTAGTTAAACAGATAACAAGAGGTATGCTCGGTTGTCAGTACAAGGGACTAGAATGTACTCTATATCAAGTTCTATATTAACTTCAATCTAAGGGTTGAAAAGTGGTCCATGGCAACCAGAGGGTGTCGAATCGCTCCAGTTTCAGTGCGTTTACTGCAAGCATTCATTCAAAGGTGTAGTTTTGATTGGTTAGGTGGATCACTTCAGTAATGGAGGGAGCTGTTGGTGACTTCCATAGCCTAAGAATTAGAGTTCTAGCTGCAAGCAGTATGTGAATGGTAGATGGTCTGTGAGGGGGAGGTATTTTCTCTATGTTGAGGGTTTGGTGGGGTATTCTGCGTTGTAATCTTGGAGATGAGAGTAAATATTTGTTCCCAGAAGGGGGTGAGAATAGGGCAGTCCCATAGGATGTGAAGGAGGTTACCCACCTTTCCACAATTGCGCCAGCACAAAGGGGACTTGTCTGGGGCAAAGGAGGATATTCTAGCCGGTGTGTAGTACCAGCGTAGCATAATTTTCAACATAAGCTCCCAATGAGCGGTACAGTGAGAGAACTTATGGGTGGAGAGGATGGTTGTTTGCCATTCACGGTGTGTGTATGTCTCAACTAGATCTTCTTCCCACCCAATTATGTGGGCATCCTTGCTGAAAGTGAGTTTGTCCTGGTGCATGTTGTAAAAGAGGGCTATACCGCTAGGGCGATGGTTGGGGGAGTTAAGGAATTCCCATGCTTTCTGGGGGATTCGGATGTTAGGCGGAGGATGTTTTGTGAGAAAGTGCTTGATACGCATGTAGCTGTATTGGGTGTTAGGGTGGAGATTATATTCTTGTTGGAGAGAATCCCATGATTTGATAGTTTGGCGCTTGTAGAATTGTTGGATTGTGTCTAAGCCTTGAGTTGTCAAGTTTGTTATGTTCAGGAAGGGTATCAAGGATGTAAGGATCTCTGTGTTGAGGGGGGGGGGGGGGGGGATGTATTTGGATGGAGTTTTGTTTGGTTTTCAGGAGGTATCTCCATGCTTTGATGGAATCTGCTAAGTTGGGAGGTAGTTGAGATATGTTCCAAGGTATCCAGGAATCTCTTATTAGGAGGGAGACTAGATCATTTATAGGGGAGAGAGTTCTTTCTATATCAACCCATATGGGGGGGGGTCAGCATTACCGAACCATTTTTTGTTGTGTTAATTTTGTTGCCCAGTAATAATCCTTGATGTGTATATTCCCCACACCTCCAGCTGATTTGTGTTTAACAAGCGTTTTTAATGGGCATCTGGGTTTTCTCCTATTCCATATGAAGGAGGAGAGTAGCGACGATAGCTTGTCTAGATATAGATGCGGGATAGAGAGAGGGAGTGTCCTAAAGATATAGAGAATTTGGGGGAGGATTACCATTTTGAGGGCTGCAGATCTACCAGTCCATGAAAGGTCACGTTGTAGTAGGTGTTGAAGTTGTGGCTTTAGTTTCTCTATTAGCAAGTTAAGGTTGGTGGCAATCAAGGAGGGGAACTTAGGAGTAATGACAATTCCTAGGTATGGGATGTGTGAGTTAGTCCACTTGTAAGGGAGTGCATTTTCTAATTTGGATCGCATGTGGGGAGGTAGGTTTAGGTCTAATATCTGTGACTTGGCAAAGTTGACTCTGTAGTATGAGGCATGTGAAAAGTCTGGAAGAATTTGGTGGACGCGTGGAAGAGAGGAAGGGGGGTTGGTAAGAATGAGGATGATGTCATCTGCAAAGAGGTTTATATGATGCTGCGAATGACTGATTGTGAGCCCTGAGATGTGAGGGTCTGAGCGAATCTTCTCTGCCAGGGGTTCTATGATAAGGTTGAAAATCGTGGGCGAGAGGGGGCATCCTTGACGTGTGCCATTGGAGATTGTGAATGTTTTAGATAGAATACCAGAGGTGAGTACTTGGGCTGAGGGCCTGGAGTAGAGGGCAAGGATGGCTTATAGTATAGGTCCCTGAAACCCAAATTGTTTAAGAGCATATATCATATATTGCCAATTGACCCTGTTGAATGCCTTCTCTGCGTCTATGGATAAGAGGAGAGAAGGCGTTCGAGCAGAGCCGGCTTGTTGTATAACATTGAGGACACGTCTGGTTGCATCCGAGGGTTGTCTTCCCCTCACAAACCCCATCTGGTCTCTGCTCAACAGGAGTGGAAGGATCGTAGCTAGTCGGTGAGCAATAAGTTTGGCAAGAAGTTTGACATCGGTGTTGAGTAAGGAAATGGGCCTGAAATTAGCCGGGGTGGTGGGGTCTTTCCCTGGCTTGGGGATCGTCACCACATATGCTTTGAGCATTTCTTCAGGAAGTTGGGATGTCTGAGTTGCTTTGTTGAAAACCTGAAGTAAGTGGGGAGCAAGGGTTTCGCTGAATGTTTTATTGTTTTATAATAGTCGTTAGGCCATCTGGGTCAGGGGATTTACCTAGGGGAAGAGTCGCCACAGCTCTGCTCAGTTCCTGAAGATCAAAGGGGGTATTTAATTGGTCTAAATGTGACTCTGAGAGGGTGGGGAGTTTTATTTGCTCCAGGAAGGATAGGATAACTGTGTTGGTGGGTTGGGGGGTGTCTCTGTCATCCTTGAGATTATAGAGGGAGCTATAAAAATCAGCAAAGTGATCCGCTATATCTTGGGGGTTTATAATTTTCTGGTTGTGGGTTGGGTGGATCAGATATGGGATTTTGGCCTTGGTACAGGCGGTTTTGATTCTCCGTGCTAGGAGTTTCCCTGCTCTGTTAGCAGCGGAATAGTAGGAGAGTTTCAATCTCCGTAAGTGCCCCTCATGTTGTTGTAATAAAAGGGTTCTAAGTTCCTCCCGAAGGCCTCGGATACGTTCCGTGGTCGTAGGGTTGAACACTGATTTGTTAGCTGTTTCTAGCTCGTGTATAGCTGCGGTCAATTTTTTGAGCTGTGAGTTGTGGCTTCTCTTAGCCCTCGCCCCCTGTTGTATGAGGATTCCCCTTATGACAGCCTTATGAGCTTGCCACAGGATCCCTTGTTGGACTCAAAGAAGTCAGACAATTGCTGGGCAAGAATTTGGGAGGTTTGGGGATTTTGGAGTAAGGAGGTGTTGCAACGCCAGATGGGGGTTGTGAGAGGATGTCCCCCCTTTTTTATTGACAAGGTGATGGCCGCATGGTCCGACCATAGTATATCCTGGATGGTAGAAGCCAACACTTTCTGTAGTGTCCATTGGTCCGTGAGAAATAGATCAATTCTCGAGTATGAATGATGTCTGGGGGAGAAGTATGAGTAGTCTCTTTCACATGAATGCTGGCACCTCCAGACATCATAGAGCTGTTCTCTGGGAAGAAGGGTGGACAGTTGAGGTTTGCAGTTAACAGACTTAGATGTCATGTCCATGAGCGGTTCTGGGGTCGAATTAATGTCCCCGCAGATTATAAAGCTGCCATATCTCATTGGGGTGATTTTTTTCAGTACTCTGCTCAGGAAGCTGAGTTGGTTCTTGTTCGGGGCGTAGATTGTGGCCAGGGTATACGGGTTGGAATTGATGTCGCAAGTTAGGATTAGGAATCGGCCTTCTGGGTCCACAAGAGATTCTTTCAACTGGAATGCTACGGAGTCACGAATGCCCACCAGAACTCCTCTTTTCTTTTGTTGGGTACAGGAAATGAACGTGTGTGGGAAGCTCTTGTGGGTATGTTTAGGGATTTGAGAGGACTGGAAATGTGTTTCTTGGATGCATAGTACATCTGCTTGGAGCAGTAGGGCTTGCTTGCACATTGAATGCCTCTTGGCCGGGTGGCTCAACCCTTTGACATTTAGCGAGACGCACTTAAAAGTCATTGATTAGAGTGGAATTTGTGTGGCGGTGTTGGAAGGCACTTACTTCAGAGGTGGGTGAGGGTTGGTCAAGTCCTTCATCTCTTGGAGAATACGTGAAGTCTTTCGAGACTAGAGGTGAGTTCGGTCTCGATGAATCCGGTCGCTGGGTCTTGTCATGGGGTGAACCGTGATGTCCACTAGGCTGCGGTGGTGTACCATAGGGAGAAGAAACAGATAGGGATGTAAAAAACAATAGAACAAGGTGTTAAAACAATTGTGCTCTCATGCGAGTCTCACAGGGAGTGGTGGTCACAGTTTTACGTGCGATGTCTTGCAAGGGGTAGGAAAACATTGTCATGTTTATCCGATGCCAGGAGCTGTTGGGTTGACGGTAGGCGATTTAGCAGGACTTTTCTGGGGGTCCTTGTTTTTCTTAGATGACTTTTTGTGTGATACTAGTTGCCAGGCTTGGGGTGCGGGAGTAGCAGTGGGTTGAAACGGTTGAGGCGGGTTATTATCAAGGATTATACCCCACTGTCGGAGAAGTGTTAGGCCCTCCTCAAGTGTAGTTATCGTGTCTTTGTTATTGTGGCCAGGTTGCATCTGCGTTGCAGGGTGTGTCTGGAGAGATCGGGCAGTATCAGAGTGGAGGCGAATTGGGCCGGGCGGTTTTCTGGGTTGCGGGATGCTGCTAGTATGAGTTCTTTGGCTTTGTAGAAATGTAGCCTGAGAACCACATCTCTGGGTGCCTCGTCTGGGATAAAGGAGGGTTTAGGTATTCTGTGGATCCTATCGATGGTGATCTCCAAAGGGGTTAAGGAGGGTACCAGAGCTGTGAAGAGGTTTTGTGCGTGTTGCAAGAGTTGGGGTGGTTGAACAGTTTCGGGGACTCCCCTCAGCTTAAGGTTGTTCCTCCTGGATCTGTCCTCTAAATCAGATAATTTGTTTTTAATCCATTCAATTTCTTCTGCTTGAGCGTTATAAGCATCCACCAGTGTGTTGTAGGATGTAGCCTGGTCTCCCATATACTGCTCCACATAATCCACCCTGTTACCCAAGTCACTAATGTCAGATTGGCATTGTTGCAGAGAGCTTAGTATATCTCTCTGTATGGAGGACTTCAGCATGGTTAACATGTCCTTTAGGAGGATGTCAGAAAGTGGCTGCCCTGTTGTGGGATAGGCAGAGAACGGGTCTGGGGACTCACTCCTCGATGTACCCTTCTGCGGCCTAGCCGCGCTTACCTCCATGAGGTAGGCCTCAGTCATCTCCTCAGGCGAAGCCGTGCGCTGCCTTGTCTTGGCTGGGCTGCGGGTGGTAGGTGTGGAGGCTGCAGAGGAACGAGGGCTCGTTGGGAGCTTTGCTGCCATCCCCATCCTTCTGTGTTGCGCATCGGAGATGATGCTCGCTTCGTTCGTTGCAGCCTCCGGCTGGGCGCCATCTTGCCTAGTCTGCTGGATCCGTGAGGGGAAGAAGCCGGTCATTTTGCTTGGGTGGGGCGGCGGCTCCTTTCTTCTTCTCCCCATGTCGGATGCTGTATGCGATCCGGAGCGCGTGGAGGCTTTCCTGGCCGTGGATGGAGGGGATAGTCGCTGCCTGCTGGCTGGTTTCCTGGCTGAACGGCGGAGCTCCTAAGCTAGGCGGCCATCTCGGAGCTCGCTGGCCACGCCCCTCCTCATCTATGATTCTTAATTGGATACCTTCACAACTATTAAAATATTTTTCTTACTATACAATCTTCTCTATTTAGATGTCTTAGATGTGCAGAGATGTCAACATGCCGCATAAAAGAGCCTTTTTCTCCTATACAAATAACTCTTACTCAGTGGCGGCTCATCAGTTTTTTTTTTAAGGGGGCAATCAATCACCCCCCCGGGCCAGTGCCACTGACTCATCCCCCCCCCCCCCCCCCCCCCCCGGGCCAGTGGTACAGACTCATCCAGCAAGAGTCCAGTGGCACAGACTCATCCAGCACTGACTTTTCCAGCACCCCCCAGCAGCCAGCGGCACTTAATGGCACCCCCTGCTGTCTGCCTGGCACCTGCCACATCTTAGTGGCGGGTCAGGGAGCGGGTGAAGGGTGGCAAGCTGTGTTCCAGGGAGCGGCTCCTGTTTGCTCTAATAGAGACGCCGTCTCTTCTCCCCTCCTTCCTAGGCGTCCATTAGGATTGCCTGTACTTTCAGCCAATCGTGGATTGACTCTAAGACCCACTTCCTGATTGGCCAGGAGGAGGATCAGTGTTGCAACAGTGAATATTCATTTGCTGTTGCAACACACCTGGGTGGGCTCCGAATGCAATGCTCTTCGTCCCGAGCCCACCCTATTTTGAAGCCTATTAGAGACTCTGGCTCTAATCAGTGCTTCAAAAAAACACACCCCAGCACACCCCGCTATAGGAATTCATGCGCCCGGTGTCCCAAAAGGAGCTGGGCACATGGATAGGGAGGGCGGTGGCATGTATAGGGGACAGCACCCGTGCGCCCTCAATGGTCGGTCTGCCCCTGCTCTTACTTGAGACTTCACGTGTTTTTTTTTTTTTTTTGCAGAGGATTTCAACTTTTAAAATCAATATTACACGGTCAGATCATGTGCTGGTTTCTATTACCGTAATTGATGAATTTAACACTAAACCTATTCACCATTAGTATAACATTTCCTATTTGATACAATTGCCACACAACACTGTCTCTTGAACATCAAAAGGTTTACTAAAGATAAATAGGCTGTTTAATTTGCAAGGAAAATTTCACTTTGCAAGGAAATGTTCCCTAGTAGAGTTGAGCGAACACCTGGAAGTTCGGGTTCTGCTGGTCCGTCCGAACTTCGGGACAAAGTCCGGGTCCGGGTCTGGACGGAACCCGAACGATCGCACGGACAACGGAGATGATCCCTTGTAAAGGAACGTTTCACTTTAAAAGGAACGTTTAATTTGTCGGATAAATAGAAATCATTTGGAAAACTACAAGTTCTCTGTCACAACACACCGTTAACATAGTTTATCCTTTACAATATGATTACCACTTATCCAAATCACAATTTAAGTAGTTAATGCCATTATCTTTGGTCGTGTACTAGACTGGCACATTATAACTAAAATTTTCAACTTTAGGAGACGTTTTTTTTTTTTTTTTGTGCACTTCAGAGTTCATTCTCGTCCCCGTCTGGCTGGTAACTCCCGCGTGCCCACGACAGGGGATATGTACGGTGGACAGAGAATAT
>BLSH010272260.1:451135-461301 GCA_018402905.1 Glandirana rugosa | reverse complement strand
CACGTGGAGTAAAATAGCAGAACCCCGGACCGAACCCGAACGATTTTTGAAATGTCCGGGTCCGTGCCACGGACACCCTAAAGTTCGGTACGGACCCGAACGTTACAGTCCGGGTTCGCTCAACACTACTTGTTACCTATCACACCAAAAGGATAATTAATAAATATACACACATCATAGAAAAAGTCCTTTATTAAAAAAAAGAATAGTGTCCCACAATGTAAATCCAAAGGATTTACATTGATATTGACTTTGTAAGGGGGCCCTATGCCATTCTTTCCTGGGGTCATCTCAAAATCCATTCCAGACCATTATCTAAGATCTATGGTTCAGGAGTGGGGGGCTGCATGCTCACCCCCCATTTTTCCTGGCCAACTAGGCATGCCTGGCATGGATTTTAAAAGAAACCCCAAAAAACTAAAAATGTGTGTGGAGTCCCCCCTAAACCCATATCAGACCCAATGCCGGCCCTACAATGGGTCCTGGTGGGTCCATGGGTCCCAGGCAGCACTTTAAGAGGGACAGCAACAGGGGTGCACTGCCTGAGGACCTGAGGCTCCCTCCCTCTAGCGTGCAGTGTCATTCTTGTACTGCATTGCCCCTGTCACTGGGCGCAATAGCCGCAATTGGCGAGACCCGCTTCAAGTTGTTCACAAGCGACCCTTGGCTCACTGCCCAAACTGGTTGCTAGCAGTGTCCCGTCTGGCATCTAGCAACCAGTGACATCACAAGGAGAAGGAGAGAGAGGCCCCAGCATTCAGAGCAGGAGAGGTTTCATTTCCTCCTCCTCCATTAACTCTTCCCACCTCCTCCTTGAATTTTCTCCTCAGAGGCTTGCAGCTGAAACATCATGAGGAACTGACTACAGTGCACAGAGGGAGAGAGAGCTGGAGCAAAACATTTAATTAATTTAGGTAAAAAAGGCAAGTCAAAGCACTTACAAACAGATGACAGATCAGGCTAAGATCATCAGTCAGGTCTCCCCCAGCAGCAGGCGTTCTGTGCTGAACTGCCAGCACTACACAGCAGAGTTCAGGGAGTGTGTGTGTCAGCCTGGGACCACCAGCAAGCCTCAGTACAGACTGCAGAGAGGACGGTCGACTGCATAGAGGACGGTGTATATACTGACAAAAGAGGAGAGGACAGATGGGATGACACCCTCGGAGGGATCGGAGGAAGACACATCCTTAAATATCAGAGCAGGGTCCATGCTGCAACTTGTAGTCCTTCACTTTTGTAGGATGTGACCCCCAAAAGTGAAGGACTACAAGTCCCAGCATGAACTCTGCCCTGATATCTAAGGATGTGACTCCCCAATCTAGTGAAATTCAGATCCCAGCATGAACCTATGAAATCTATGGAGTCACATCCTTAGATCATGGGTTCATGCTGGGACTTACATATACCCCAAAAGTGAAGGATTACAGGTCCCAGAATGAACCCCTCAGAGCTCATGATGTGACACCCCCGGGTCTCCGCGTGGGAGAAGTCACGTCGGCAGCCAGCGGCAGGAGGGGCGTTCACCTTCCTGGGGCTCCGGTGTGTCTGCAGGGGGCAAATGGCACACCGAATCTAGAGGCAGGCTATGAGTGACAAGTGGCACTGCATCTGGTGGCAGGCTATGGGTGACAAGTGACATGGCTGCAGGTGGCAAGTGGCACACTGCCTCTGGTGGCAGGCTATGGGTAGCAAGTGGCACACTGCATCTGGTGGCAGACTATGAGTGGCAAGGGGCACACTGCATCTAGTGGCAGGCTATGGGCAGCAATTGGCACACTGCATCTGGTGGCAGGCAACAGGGCAAGTAACAAGCTGCATTTGGTGGCACGCTGCATCTGGTGGCAAGTGACAAGCTCAGGGTCCTCACTGATTCTGCATTAAGGTGAGTTGAACATTTTCATTATATATCACAATTTAGTTATAGAAATAATGTGATTTGATCACCTTGACACCATCAAGCATGGTGTCAGGATGATTTAAGTGATAACACCAGCCATTCACCCAACAAATCACCCACCGCTGAATTCCCCATCAACCCTGAGACTACATCCTCCCCTTATCTTTTTTGGGAAGGGGGTGTCCCTGAATGGCAGTTTGTAAATGTGGTCACCCTAGCCCCCACCGTAGCGATACGCATGTTGCATCACTGAGCTGGGATCAGAGCTTAGTTGGTCTGTGACAGTGAAGAGGAAGGGGGAGCTTTCGTGGTGCTGCACAATTCATACACCTATGAGCTGATGTTTTTGGGCATTTCTCTTTGCAGGAGGGGGTATGTCTCTTTGCTGGAGGGGGCATGTCTCTTTGCAGGAGTGGACATGTCTCTTTGCTGGATTTGTCTGTCTCTTTACTATATGGGGATGTCTCTTTGCTTTATGGAAATGTCTCTACTGAATTTATGAAAATGTCACTTTGCTGAATATATGGGGATATCTCTTGCTGAATATATGGGGCTGTCTCGTTACTATTTGGGGATGTCTCTTTGCTTTGTGGAAATGTCTCTTTGCTGGGTGGGCGTGATTTGTTTTTGATTTTTGGGGGGGCAGAATTTCGTTCTTGGACCCAGGCAGCATAATGTCTTGGACCAGCCCTGAAAAGACCCTTTTTCAGGCTTGCAGCCTGGCTGGCCAGGAAAGGTAGAGCAGCGAGCTTGCATCCCACTTGAACCATACCAGATCACATGCTTCCAATACTGGGAGAGTGCCTTGCCACGATGGTCCCCCTGTAACAGGTCAAAAGGCAAATTAGGGAGGCAAGGGTTAGGTAGCTAACTCATACTATTTTGGCTGGTTCACACCAGCAGCAGACTTAGAATACAGTCACTGGTGTGCAGTTGGGTGACAGCAGTGCTGATGTGCCAATTGTGATGGTCACATTGTGTACATTTTTTTAAACAAACTTTGCTAAAAGGTCACAAAGTGACATTTCATTACGTACTTTTGGTAGCAGCGTGGTACAAGGAGATGGATTGCCTCACACTGCTCTTCACTGAAAAAATTAAATTTATGCTTTATGTCAATGTTTTTAACTTCTTTTTTGTAGCATTAGAGTTGAAGCCAAACTAGGCCTGAGAGGTTTACAAGCCTGCAAGGTATTCAGAAAATAGGTTCAGCCTCCTCCCCCAAACTAAACTGCTTATCTGACTCCGCATTTACCTTGGTGTGAACACAATGAAGACATATAGTGGAGGAATGGTTGGTACCTCGTCAATTAGGCCAAAGGTGCTTAATAGTAAAGTTGCCCTCTTAGCATTGTTTATTGATGAGACAGGTTGCCCTTTGTGTTTAGAGTCTGGAGCAGAGCTACCAGTGTAGATGGCATACTCAGTTTTCTGGAAGGTTACAGTGTTTTGGTCATCCCTTATGTTGGGCAGCGCCTGTGCAAAAAATAAAAGAATAAACTGGCTCAAGAACTGCTGATGTATCATGTAGAAGTTTTGTGCACCTGAGCTATCACACTACTTTGCCGGGTCACAGTCAAGCAAAAGTAGTATCATAACAAGTTTAAAAAATAAAGCTACCATCAATTGTTCTTATTTGGATTGACTGTAAAAGTACATTGAATTGGTGCAGCATCACATTTAGCAAAGAACTGAATTCATAATGACTGCATTGTTAACAGAGGTCAGCAGTGAATACTAAGGCATATGACAAAATTTATATAAAACTTTTTTGCTGCATTTAGATCAAACTATCATTTAGTAATATAAATACCTACATCTAATACTAACAAAAGTAAAATAGATATAGAGACTAAGAAATACCAAACATGTCAATACCAATCAAAAATGTAATTGCGGAAAATGAAACATACATATATATATATACGAGAAATATAACAGTGACATATGGTTGAACAAAGAATCAAAGTCATAGTACAAGTACATCATTGAAATATAGGTTTAAGCGTAGTAATGTAAATTTCATGAGAGGGAAAAGGGGAGGGGGAAGTAGTAATTATTTTCTCTTGCCGTTTTGGGGGGATGATGACTATATTGAAGCTATGTAGTGGAATAACGGAGATAGACTTTTGAAGTGGTAAGACATGTTGATTTTTTGGCTGGGAGGTAAGATTTTGGCTCAAATTAGTTGTTATGATGTATTTATTTAATAGAACAGTAATGTGGCTAGGGGGGGGGGGGAGAGGGAAGAGAAGGGATAGGGGAAAAGGAGATTAGAGCCAGGGAGTGAAAAGCAGGGGATAAGCTGAGAAAAAGAGAGAGAGAGGAGGGAGGACGTAGAGCGGCTGCGTCCCTCCCACCACCCCGAGCCCAACCAAAGGTTATTAAGCTAGCATGGTGTTTACTTTTTGTTTCCATTTGGAGTAGGTCAGAAAAGAGTATGATAGCTAAAACATCACTTTTGGTATATTAGCATAGTTTATTAAATGGTAAAGATTAACCGTTTTTAGTTATGTAGTCCCTTGTAGTTGTTTTAAATTGTTGCCAGCTGTACCACCACATCAAAGTGAATTTGGGAAGGGTTTCCTGTGAGATGCTAATAAGCTCTTCGATTTTTTCAATATTATTGAGTCTCCAGAACCATTCCTCTTTCATTGGAGTGTTAAGAGAGAGCCAATGATAAGGAATGCATTGTCTTGCTGCATTGATTATGAACATTGTTAGTGATTTAATGTAAAGCCTCTTTGGTATAGAGGTGTAGTGAAGTAGATATACTGCTGGGGAAAAGTCAAAGTGCTCCGCGGTGACTAATGAAGATGGTATTGTGTACCAGCTGCCAAAACGTTTGAATGTGTGGGCATGACCACCAGATGTGGAAGAAGGAGCCAAAATCTGCATCGCATCGCCAACATTTGTTAGGGGTAGAGGCTGAAAATGTATGTAGCAATTAAGGGGTCCTGTACCATCACAACATAATTTTAAAGCTGCACTCCTGAGTAGCCACTTTGAGAGAGCCTTTATGAGTATAGAAGCAGATAAGCTCACAGTCCTCAGCTGTGAATAGTGTGTTTAGATCTTGCTCCCATGCTGCGCATGCATGGTCAGAGAAGGCTGATTGATCCACATAGAGGGAGGAGTATAAGGCTGAGATGAGATATCTTTAGGGTGATTTTTTAGTGCATAGTTCTTCCAGAGTGGAAAGTTTTTTTGTCCAATGTTGGAAGGCTTATTTAGAAAATTTCTAATGTGTATGTATGTCCACGGGGAGATGTGATTGGGGGCAAGGGTAACGTTCAAGTCCTCTAGAGACTTAAAGGTATTTTTGCAGTAGAAATGGTGTGCTAATACGTCTCTATGGGGCCAGTTTTTGGCTAAAAAGTTTTCATTTGTGCCCGGGGGAAAGTCTGGGTTTGCTCTTAGAGAAGTTAGTGGGTTGAGCCAGGGACTTGGGCTTGATTTTTTATTTGAGGTGTGATAAACAGCTAGAGTGGGACCAATTAGTGGATGAAGTCTAGTTTGAAGAGCAATGTGTTGGGGATGGAGCCATGGTAGAGTTCTTAGGCATTGAGATGTAGCACTCTGTTCCAGGGATACCCAGTCTTTCACAGAGCTGTGGATATTCCGATCCACTATGCGGGCAAGGTGTGTTGCCCAATAATAGCAGCGTAGGTCAGGTAACGCTATTCCTCCTTTATTTTTGGGGAGGGTTAGCCTGTCGAATTTGATTCTTGGTTGTTTGTTGCGCCAAATAAAACAGGAGCAGACTTGGCGAAAAGAGTTAAAAAATGAATTTGGAATTTGAATGGGGATGGTTTGTAGTAGGTAAAGGAAGCGGGGCAGAATAGTCATTTTGAGTAGGGATGCTCTTCCAAACCATGATACATTTAAGACATTCCAACATTTTAAATCTTCTTTTGTTTCTTTCAGTATTGGGGCGAAGTTATATTGAAAAAGGTTTGATAGAAAGTGTGGTATTTTAATTCCTAGGTAGGTGATGGAATCATTGGCCCATTTAAAAGGGAAGTTGTTTTGACATTGCAGAACTTTTTCTGAGGGGATGGTTATATTTAGAGCATATCATTTTTAGTGGTTTATTTTTAGTTTGGAGATTTTTTGGAAATAGTCTAATTCCTTTAACAGATTTGGTAGGGAGATAAGAGGATCCGATAGAAAGAGTAGGAGGTCATCTGCGAAGGCGGCTATTTTATAAGAGTGGTCAGAGATGGATATGCCTTTGATGTCTGGGTTTGATCGTATTTTGTTTAGAAGTGGTTCAAGGGTTAGGACGAAAAGGAGTGGAGAGAGAGGGCATCCCTGCCTGGTGCCATTATGTAGTTGTAAGGCATTCAACAGGTGGCTGTTAACACGGACTCTGGCGGTAGGGGAGGAATACAGTCCTCCTATATATGATAACATTAATTTTGGTATCCCGATGCTTTGGAGCACAGCGTGGATATAGTCCCAGGCCACCCTGTCGAATGCCTTTTCTGCATCAAGGGAAAGGAATAAGCCTTGTTTCGTTTTTAGATTAAGCCAATGGTGTATGTTCAGGGCCTATATTGTGTTATCCTTACCCTCTCTGCTGGGAACAAAACCCACCTGGTCTAGAGAGATAAGGGAGGGGAGGAGGGGCAGAAAACAGTTTGCCAAAATCTTCGTATATATTTTTACGTCCACGTTGATAAGGGAGATAGGGCGGTAATTTGTTACTAGGGACGGATCTTTTGCATCTTTAGGAATTACTGCTATGTGTGCTTCTAAAAGATGTGGCGGGGCAAGAGTGTCAGATTTGAATGAGCTGAAGGCTGATAAAAAGTAGGGTTTGAGTATATCTTTGAAAGATTTGTAATATTGTAAAGAGAGTCCATCTGGGCTGGGTGCTTTACCTCCTTTCATATCTTTAATGCCTTTTTAGAATTCTGCTTCTGAGAGGGGGGTGTTCAGTTTGTTTGAGTGTTCTGGGGAAATCGGGGCAAAGCCATACTTCGAGAGAAAATCTTGAATAGTGCGAGATCTGCTCTCAGTGTTTAGTGGGCACTTAGGGTTAGATGGAATGTTATAAAGTGGGCGGTAGTATTCCTCGAATTGGTGTGCGATTTTCTCATTGGAGGAGTGTAGGGAACCTTGTTTGTCTTTTATGTGGTGTATCGTATCGTTGCTCTTTTTGCTTTGGACTGCTTTGGCTAGGAGTTTACCACTTTTGTTGCCCTGCTCATAGTATATTCTGTGCCTTAAAATGTATTGTCTTTTCGTTAAGCTCTTCAAGGAGAAGCTTCCTTGTATCTGTGAGCTCTTGAAGTGTTGCAGAGGCTAAATTATTTTTATGGGATGATTCCAATGAGCGAATTCGGGACATAAGGGAGGAAATTTTAGCCTGATTAATTTTTTTGACTCTGGATGCAATTTTGAGGAACTCACCATGGACGACACACTTATGAGCTTCCCATACATTGAGTTGGGATGTATCTGCTGTGTCATTGAGTGAGAAGTAGTTTTGGAGGCAAGTAGATATTTTTTCCATTTTAAGTAGGTCGTTAAGTAAAGCTTGATTAAGTCTCCATGTGTTTGTTCTAGTGATTGTCTCTGTGAAAACTCTATGGTGATCGGGTGGTGGTCTGAGAGTGTCATGGGTTCTATTGTAGCTTTGTGTAGAAAGGGTAGATCTGTTTGTGATAGAAAGAGGTAGTCAATTCTAAAATATTTCTGGTGTAACGGGGAGAAGTATGTGTGATTTTTTTGCTTGCGAGTTCAGCGTTCTCATGCATCATGCAGCATAAAATCTTGTAATTGGAGTTTAATTTGTTTTAGCACTCTATAGGGTAGGGCAGAGGTGCCGGACTACGTGTCAAGAAGGAGGTTGAGAGGGACGATAAAATTGCCCCCTAGAACGAGTTTACCTGATGAAAAAGAGGACAGCTGATCTCCAATTTGGTGAAAGAATGTGACTTGTTTGCTATTGGGTGCATATATGCTGGCAAATGTGATGGGGCATCCACTTAAGGTTGCCTTCTGGAAGATGTACCTCCCAGCTTGGTCATATAGGGAATTGTGTAGCTTGAAGGGAGTGTGTTTAGAGATAAGGACTGAAACACCCTTTGTCTTAGATTCATTGTTGGCAGCATGTTACACAATTGAAAATTTCTTGTCTGAGAATTTAGGAATTTTTCCTGTAAGGAAATTAGTTTCTTGAATGAATATAATATTAGCTTTTAGCTTATGGCATTCTCTTAGTAGGTGGGATCGTTTTTCAGGGATATTCAAACCTTTGGCGTTGATGGATGCAATTTTCAACGAAAGAGGAATGTGGTGTGACTTTTGTGGGGACATGGCAGATAGTCACTGGCTGGGACTCCTTTCTTTTATATATATATTTTTTTTTTCATTTTTTCCTTGCTCATTAAGGCTAAAGGAAAGGTAATCTGTTTTTGTTTTGTTATAGAGAAGTGAGAGCTGCAATTTGGGAGTTAGGCTCCAGTGGAAGGAGGGAGAGAGACAGTCTGGAAAAGGCAGGGAATGGAAGGAGTAGGGGGAAGGGAAGGAGCTTATGGACTTGGGAGAGATAGGGGTAGGGAAGTCTAAGTCCGGAGGGAGATGTAGACCAGCTACTCTTCCTAGTAAAGAAGAGAGAGGGAGTCTGGAGTGGGTATGGGGTCTAGTTACAGATATTCAGGAGTATGTTCCTGCTGAATTGGAGCTGGGTTAATGGAGTAAACAGAGGGATCCTGTGCAGGGGGGTGTGGATGTTTATTTTTAGAGTTAATTAAGGTGGGGGATGGGTGGTGGGAATTAGGATTAGTGTATGGTTTAGGAGACATCATATTTTCCCCTAGAAATGGGGGATTCAGGTGTAGGGGTCTTAGAAGTAAATAATCAGCAAGAAAACAGTCTTTTCAGCTAGTAAATGTCTGGGGGGAGGGGGGCAGTAGGTATAGACACTGAAATTTGAGAAATCCACACTCTTTTGGGGTACTCAAAGTACGCCCATGGGGGCGGGAGATCAACCATTATAGTAAGTAACAATATATGCAACTAATTGAACGGTTTAGAGATTTTAGTAACCCTTAAGGTGGGCCGACGTAGCAGATCTCCCATGGGGTCTGTAAAATTAACCAGAGGGTATGGGAGTCCACGTGAGGCACCCCTATTAATATTCCAGGTGCTCCCATGGGATCCCCCTCTCTGAGAGAGTGGGGGGACGTATTATCAATAAGTTCCCTGAATGATTTGGGTAAAGAAAAACATATTCTAATAACAGGAAAGCATGGAGCAAATAACAAACTCACATTTTTCATAGTCCGGATTTTGATCATTCTCACTGAGATGAGCACTGGGATCATCCTGAGGAGGAAAACGTTCTGTGGGAGGAAACTCAGACCAGGAACAAAACACAACAAGGAAGAGAAAAAGGCAAGGCAAGATAAAACAAAAGTTATAGTTAACAGTTTGTTAAGGTCACAGAACATAAGGGTTAGGGTACATGGCCTCCTCTCCTTCCAAGTTATTCACTGCTGCTAGTTCTGCAGAGAAGCAGTCTGTCTTTGGGTAGGTGTTTCCTATATTCTGGGCTGGAGCTGAACGCTTATGGGCATGTTGGTGTGAGAAAAGTTTTAGTTTTTTGCACAGTATATTGTTAGAAGGTAGGTTCCTCTTAGGCAGAAAATTGCCCTGACATTAGAGGCATGCCCTTGTGAGACTTCTCTTGTCGGTAAAACAGAGCTTAGAGCTCAAGAAATGTAACTATAATCTAGTAGGAATTGTTCCAGAGGAATTATAATATATGAAGTTCAAGGTTAAATGCACGGTATTTGGGGTGTTTCACATTTTGTGAGAGGAACACTGTCCTTCCAAATGCTGAGGCAGTGTTGATAGGCAGATCAAAGGTATCATAATGTTGGCTCGCTATTGGTATGTGTGAAGCAGTTATTGTTATAAGCTTCTCAAGTAATATGAAATCATAGTTAAATATAAAACAGTGAGAGTACCTTATGAAGTATCCTTTTGTAACGAGGTGGAGTCTTTCCAGGATTTGGGGTCTCCAGAATGTGTCGGAAGATCTTGAGGTTCAATATTGAGAATGGAAAAAGGAAGGATTAGATCTGTCTAGTACGATTATAAGTGGGGCGACGACATTCCTCTTGTTCAGACTATGCCGAGGGAAGTGAAGTATTCCATGAGAGTGACAAAATATAAATTGATACTAAAGTATAATGAACTCTTCGAATATTGTTATTGACGAAGTGTGTATGGTTATCGCTCGGTTGTAATACTA
>BLSH010272260.1:432503-445582 GCA_018402905.1 Glandirana rugosa | reverse complement strand
GGGGAGGGACGCGTGCGCCAATCCCATGCAATCCCAGCCAAGCACTGGGAAAACAGGCTAGCCAAGTATCTTGGAAAAAAAAAAGGCGGAGTCCGGGTAGCCAAATCTACCCGCAGGTTCCCCTGAAAATGGGTTGCTGATTAAATCATGTGATACTGCCATTAACCGACCCTTCTCGTGCCAGGGGTCCCCAGCAGAAAGAAAAAGCTTGAGGGGAAGCCACTGTTAGTGAGGCTGGAGGGGCTGGAAGTATTCCAGCCTCCCCTGTCCAGCAGAGACTAGAGATAAAAGGAGGAAACAGAAAGAAGAAGAGGAAGGAAGAGAAGACAGGGAAGTGAGGAGGAAGGAGGAGACCGAACAGGAGAAGTGGCGCACAGCCCAAGGGAAGGGGTGGGGTGGTGGAATATGGCTTTGTGTCTACAGGTGACATATTAAATGCCCATGTAACGGGACCACGGTTCCCATATTTTATCGAATTGAGGAGTGATGTCGAGTATGGAAGACGCTATTTTCTCCTGGGCCATAATCCATGATATTTTGTTTCTGGCAGAGGAGAACGTGACCGAGGGGATTTTCCATGCTTTGGCGATAGAGATTTTGGCTCCTAGAAATATGTAGAAAATCAGAGATTGGGACTTTTTGGGGACGTTTGGGATTCTTTGGTTGAGGAGGGCAACTTGGGGTTCTTGTTTCAGAGGGATGCCTGTGGTTTTGCGTATTAGGTGAAAGACTTGGTTCCAAAAATGCCTAATCCTTGGGCACTGCCAGAAGGTGTGTAAAAGTGTGCCTAGGTGACCGCAACCTCTGAAACAAAGAGGGGATGTGTTGGGAAAAATCTTTGCTAAGCGGGAGGGTATTAAGTACCAACGCATAATCACTTTAAGGTTAGCTTCCATCAGGACTAAGTTATGAATTCCCTTGTAGGCGCGTGCGACATTATAGTGCCAAGTATCCAAGTCTCAGTCTATATCTAAGTCACGTTCCCAGTCAAGCATGTATTTGGACTTTTCAGTAGGGTTCGCTAGAGCTGAATATATCAGTGAGATCCCCCCTTTTACATCTTTGATCTCTGAGCACCATTTTTCATAAGAAGTTACGGATAGATGGTCAGAATTTGCAGACCATAAGGCTCGAAGGAAGTGTGAAATTTGATAGAAACGAAACCTTTCTGTGGGAGGCATGTGAAGTTTATTGGTGCAGTGATTTAGGGATAAGGGACCATTTGGACTAAAAAAATGTCCGATACGAAATAGCCCTTTGTTGAGCCACCACTGGAAGGCAAGGATATTTTCCCCTGGGGGGAATTTAGAGTTGTGGAAAAGGTGACTTAGTGGATTCCAACTGGAAGCTATCTTGGGAGATTTAAAGAGGGTATCACATAAAGCAATGGAGTGAGAGAGAGAGGGGGAGAGGACAGGGGGGTGTTGCTTGGGAGGGCACCAGCACAAGTAGTCAAGAGTATGCTTTGGGACCGCCCGTCTTTCAATCTCCACCCACTCCGGCTTATCCCCTCTGGAATATATGATGGAAAATTGAGCGAGTTGGGCGGCCTGGTAGTACCACCAAAGATTTGGAAGGCCAAGGCCTCCGCTCCGTCTCGGTCTATAGAGTGTTTGTCTACCCCAGACAAATTTGATGATGGCAGATTCTAGGGCGGCAAGGCGTGCCCTTGGTACTGGAGTGGGTAGAGATCTGAAAAGGTAGAGGATCCTTGTAAGTAAGGTCATTTTAATGGCATTGAGCCTGCCTAGCCATGAGAGTTTGAGGAGGGACCACTGAGCGAGATCTGCTTGGAGTTTTTTGAAAATGGGAGGATAGTTAGCTTTGTATAAATTTTCTACTGAGGCTGTGAGATTTATACCTAAATAAGGGAGATGGGAGTCTTTCCATGTAAATGAGAAGTGGTTCTTGAGACTTGCGAGTAGGGGAGGGGGCAAGGAAATATTTAAGGCCAAAGTTTTGGAGAGGTTGACCTGAAGGCCAGATACTCCTCCAAATTTCTGTAACAAGTGAATAATATTCGGTGTTGATATTAAAGGGGAGGATACGAACAGTGACATGTCATCAGCGAACAATGCGCATTTATGTTCAGTATGGCCACAGTGAATCCCATGGATGTCGGGGTTGGACCTGATTGCTAAAGCGAGGGTTTCAATCGCCATAGCAAAAAGGAGTGGGGAAAGAGGGCAACCCTGCCTCGTACCTCTTTCTATGGGAAACGGAGCTGAGTAAAATCCCTGGAATTTGACCTTCGCTCTAGGTGACGAGTATAAACTCGCTAGAATATTGAGAAAGTTTGGGCCGAATCCCCATCTCTCAAGGACGGTGAAGAGGAAAGGCCAGGTGACTGTGTCAAATGCTTTCTGTAAATCAATTGAAAGCAAATAACTGTTTTGGGGAGGCCCCCCAGACCAGTTAGAGCGCATTATAGATGTCAAGTCAATTGCTCTCCTTATCTGGTCTGGTCCTTGCCTACCGGGCATGAATCCCACCTGGTCCTTGTGAATGTAACTACAAATAAAGGTGCTTATTCTGTTTGAGAGGATTTTTGTGAGTATTTTTAGATCATTGTTGATCAGGGAGATCGGCCTGTAATTAGCAACTTCACTAGGATCTTTGCCCGGTTTAGGGATAACGGAAAGGTATGCCAGATTTGAATCAGAGTCTATAGGGTTTCCTTTTGTGAGAGAATTAAATAATCTAGCTAGATAAGGTGAGAGAATTTTATGGAAGATTTTGTAATAGCCTATCGAAAACCCGTCAGGGCCTGGGGCAGATCCATTGTGTGACTCTTTAATTACTATTGCAATTTCGTCTTCTGTGATAGGGGCCTCAAGGAGAGCCTTGTGGGAATCTTCCAGCTTTGGTAATGAGAGATCACTAAGAAAGCTGTCTAATTCCTGGGCCGAACCTATATGTTCTTTGGAGTATAGTTTAGTGTAAAAGGTGTGGAAGGTTTGTAAAATCTTGGAAGGGTTTTGAGAGAGTTGGCCTGATAGGGTTTTGATTCTGGGAATGGTTCTAAGTTTGTATTTGGGGGACAGTCTAGAGGCCAGGTGGGGGCCTATTTTCCCCCCCGTGAGGTAATAGTGACCTGACTTCCAAGCAAGGTATTTCTGGGATGAGGCGGTCAGGGCCAAGTTTAGGGCTAATTTAGTTGAGTCGAGTTTGGCTAAGGAGGCTGCAGAGGGTTTACATTTATGTATCTTGCTAGCAGACTTAAACTCGGATTCAAGGTTACAGATCTCCGCTCTATGTTCCTTTTTAATTTTGTTAGACAATTGAATGATTTTCCCCCTCAGGACCGCTTTGTGAGCGTTCTAAAGCGAGCTAATGGAAATTTCTCCTACATCATTCCGGAGGAAGTAGTCCCTGAGTTCCTCTTCTATCTGAGAACATTGTATTGGGTCGTTAAGCAGTGACTCGTTCAGTCTCCAGGGGGGGGGGGGGATGTGGGACGGGGAGATCCCAAGAGATTGATCACCACCATGGAATGATCAGACCAGGAAATGTCAATGATAGTTGCTTTGTCTAAGAGTGGGATATCAGAAGAAGGAATAAAGATGTGATCTATTCTTGCCCGTGATTTGTGTGGTGCCGAATAGTGCGTATAGTCTTTACCGTTAGGGTTATATTCCCTCCAGGTGTCAGTAAGGCCTAGGGAGTGCATAAGTCGGGCTATACGAATGCTTCGGTTTGGAGGTCTCCTCATGGAAGGGACTCCATTGCTATTTTCAAATAGAATTGAATCAAATGGGGTGTTGGAGTCACCCCCTATGACTATCCTGCCTTCCAAGTGGGGACTAAGTGTGTGGAGCATGGCGGCGAAAAAGGATGACTGATTTTGGTTTGGGCCATAATACGAGATAAAAGTGTATAGAATTCCATTGATATGGCCCTTCACCAGGATATATCTGCCCTCCTGATCTTTGAGGGTCTGTGTGTGGGAGAAGTTGACTCTCTTAGAGAAGATGATAGCTACTCCTCTCTTTTTAGAATTTGCGTTGGATAGGTAGAAAGTAGGGTATTTGTGATGTAGGTAAGGGGGATTATAATTTATATCAAAGTGTGTCTCCTGAAGAAGGACAACGTCCAGACCTCGACTGGCATAGTATTGGAAGGCCTTATGTCTTTTGATTTGGGAGTTGAGCCCCTGCGTGTTATGAGAAGCTATTTTAAGAATGGAATGGGAGGTGTTTTGAGCTGTCATGGGTGCAAGTGACGGGAGGGAAGATCATCTGTGAAAGTCCTTACCTGAGCCACTGTAGAGCTCGGATGGTGCTTTTGACTCGTAGAGTGGGAGGGCGGGATGTCCCCTGGGAAAGTGCGGCACTCCTGTCCGGACTCCTGGAAATATATAAGAGAAAGAGGAGAGGCAGATAATGATAAAGAAGAGGAGAAAAAGACAGATAGAAGAAGAGATAAAACAAGGAGCGAGAGCGGAGCCCCTGGGATGTAGGACATGCCAGGGGGTCCGCGGACAGGGTTGGACCTGCCTAACCCTGTCCGAACCCTCGTGAGAGGGTAACCAGTAACAAGGCAATCCGCGAAGGATTGCTATCCCGTCGAGAACAGAGACGAGTACTTCGCTCTGGTTCGCAACAGGAGGGGAGGCGAGCTAACCCGCTCCAGCCTACCGACTAAGAGGGCCTCCGGTGTGTGGCCCAAAGGGCTGACCGGTGGCCTTCCAAACAATGATAGGATTTTGCAACCAGCATACCAAAAAAAAAAAAAAGGGGAAAAACAAGGCCTCTAAAAAAAAAACATATAAAATAGCCCATAAAAGTACAAAGATCTAACTTATTAGAGCCAGCAAAGTTCTGCACAAGCTTGTACTTGTATACTGAGGTGTCAGCCTATCAATTGAAAGGGGTAAATCTAGGGACAGAAAGCTGTGGACAAACCTGGTCCCTAGGGACCTAGGAACTCTAGGAAGTTCTTATTGAGTGTAAGGAGATTTTGCAGATTTCATCCCGAGGGATAAGCAAGAGTCTCCTAGAAGTTCCAGTGAAAGGTCCTTAAATTAAAAGGGGCTGAAGGGTCTGAATCCCCTAGGGACTGAAGCCTCTAAAGTCCAGTGAAGAGAAGACGTCATAGTGGTATGAAGGAATGAAGTTCATCTGGGGGGAATTTGGTCTCGTTGCCTCTTGGCTTGTTGTTTGTTCCAGATTGGCGTGAGTGGGCTTCCTGGAGGGGGTCTTTTAGAGGATCCGGAGCGGTTAAGGCCATCAGATGAGGGTAGTTCCTGGGTAATAAAGCCCAATTGAAGCAGAAGGCGCTCACCTTCATGGAAGCTTGAAAAGCTAAAAAATGTATTCCGGTGCTGGAATGACAAGCGAAATGGGAACGCCCATTTATATTTAATTTCTTTTTGTGAGAGAATTGCCAGGAGGGGTTTCAAGGACCTCCTTTTCTGGATGGTTGTGGGCGAGAGATCTGAAAACAGTTGGAAGGGATGGCCCTGAAAGATTCGCTTTTCTGAGTCCCGGGATTTCTTGAGGATTTCTTCTTTTATAGAATAAAAATGGGGCTTAACTATGATATCCCTAGGGAGACCATCCTGGCGGGGTGGAGTAAGGGCTCTGTGGGCCCTGTCAAGTTCTAATTTGTGATCCGGGATCCCAGGAAGCAGGTCTTTAATGAGGGCTCTGACCACTCCTGGGGAGTCCTTGAATGATTCGGGGATCCCCCTAATGCGGAAGTTGTATCTTCTCTGTCGGTCCTCAAAAAGTCCTCAATTTTAGTAAGAGCAGTGTCTAACTGATCCTGGAGGGATTGTATACATGAAGTGTTTTGGTTCGCCCGAGCCACTGTGGTATCAATAGCTTGTTCTAGGGTATCAATTCTGGATCCCAGGCTTTGAAGATCAGCTTTAATCGTGGCTGTGATTTGGGCTGCTTGTTGTGTCAGACCTGTGTCCAGCATGTCTGAGAACTTAGAAAGGAGAATTGCCATGTCAGAGGGGCCCCCATGAGTGTGCAATGGCGGTGATGAGATTGTGGAGAGGGCTAGTGGGCTATTAGGCAGAGGGGTATGCAGTGGTGATTGCATCATTTCCTCCATGGATCTCCTTAATAAAGATTCTGTGGAAGCTGGGGAAATGTCCAGGGCATGTAGGTTACTCACAGGTGTAGCTGGTGGTCTGCATGATTCCTGAGAAGCAGACTGAGGATCTGCAATAGATTCAGATTCCTCCATGCCGTTCTGCTGGGCTGATGCGGCGGCCATCTTAGGAGGAGCTGAGGCCTGTAAGCCGAATTGAAGTTTGCGGATTACCTCCTTTTTAGGTCGATCCACCTGCATGGATCTAGGAGTCCCGGTGTGGCAGGAGCTTTGTGGGGATGAAGGATGTCGGTTGCGCTTGTCCTGGATGATTTATGTCGGCGGGCGGCTGGAGCGGTACGGAGCTCCCGGCTAACACGTCTTGTCGGGACTCCGGCGCATGCGCACTCCTCCAAACATGTTTTAATACATGACACAGTTGTATTACTTTTAAAACTACAAGCTCTTAAAAACAAATAGTGAGATTCTAATATGTAGGAACAATGACAACAGATGGTAAGTAGCACATTATTTCACACCTTCCAAATACATTTTTTCTAAATATTTGGTATTTTTTAACATTTTATTGAGAATTTCAGTAGTACAAACATGACCGGGTGATCTTGTATTCCTTTGCCATTCTGTAAGGTAGATTTAAGGAAATCAACATGCCAGGGAATGATCAGATTAAACTAACCATGCTGCCTTTATCTATTTGTTACTCTATCTATGTGTTCAATAACTGCAGAACACTGGAAAAATGCAAAAGTGTATGATATCATTAAAGGTTTAGTATACCAAATTATTAGAAATATACATTTAAAATATACCTGTACACGAGAAACCAAATCACAAAAGCAATAGAATAAAAAAAGAGCAGAGGCTAAAAAGTCACCCATACAAAGCAACATGTGTAAATCAAATGTTCACAGTTAGGACTCCTAATAAATTTGCTGGCTTTACATATCATTCTGTATAAGTAAATTAAGACATAAATTGCTGAATTCACACTTTTTTAAATATTTTTTTCAATAAAGTCCCTTCACTTTCTAAAAAAGGGAGTCGTTTGCATTGCTTTGTGCATTTCTGCATCTAATTTTTTACAAAGGGACAGTTGATTAAGGTCTATTTTTACTTCATGTAGGGTCGAAGATTGGGGTGCTATCCAGCACTGCATAATGCAACATCATGCTGTAAGTAGAAAAGCAAGTAGCCATTCAGAACCATGTTTCAATATTCTCCCTGCAGTTAGTGGTGATAGTGTTTCATAGCTAAAAAAAATAAAAAAAGGATCCCGGGAAGGAGTCCAAGCAAGAACATGGCTAATATAAGTAAGAAATCGTGTCCAAAGACAGTGTGTTAGTGTATGTTGTAACAGACCACATTTTGGACCACTGGATAGAGACGCAATTGAGGAACAGGAGGAGGTAGTCACAAAATTGTGTAACATACACCCTGTCCAGGAGTTTAAATTGGGGCTCTGCCCAAATATTATTGACAAGCATTTGTCCGATTTTATTTTAACCCTGTAGTAGTTCACAAAAGAGAAAGTCTCTGTTCCACTCATTATTTGTAAGTGTAGTTAAATTATAGAAATCGGGATCTTTTAAGTACATTTTCAGAGTTTTTTCAAGAGTTCAAGAGTTGATGGTAATGTAAAAAATCTTTCTGTAGGTAACTGTAGTCATCCATTAGGCCTTGCAAATATTTTTGTTTATAGGCTTGAGGCTGAACAGACCATTAAAAACCTTTAGGCCTTGTAAAGGCAGGATAATACCTTCCCTGTGAAAACATTGGGTTGTCTGTTATTAAAGGATTCTTAAAAGGTTCATAGAGAAGTTTCAGGTTCTTCCAGACTTTTCGCCAGACAATAATAATATCTCTAAAGACAGTGTTGTTATTGAATATAAGGCGGAGTTCCCAGCTTATTATGTAGAACAGCTAGTATATTTGTAGGAACAGAGTATCTGGAGTCCCCACCTAGCCAATCAAGGGCATGTATCAGTAAGTATCTAATCAGGAGAAGGAAAAAAGCCACTGTGCTCAAGGTATATCAAAAATGTACTCATTTATTGTATGAATCATCTTCTTTATGACTGAGCCCTGATTGGGTGAAATGTATAAGATATGACTTTGGGTGGGAAATGTCATTGCCATGTTCATGGATGATTCACAATAGATGAGGGTGTTTGTGAGATACCTGGAGTGCAGTAGCTTCTTTCCTTGTTCTAATTAGTGAGCATGAATGTTTGACAGAAGTGCCAAGATAGGAAAACTTATGAATGGGGAGGGTACCATCCTCCTAATATTATAATAATACGTGAAAATATTTTAGAGGCTGAAATGGACTTTCATGGTACCATAGAAAAAAGAATACTTCTCTTTTAAAATAGCACAAGAAAGTGACAAGATACATTAGGTACTAAGTATGGCTCTATCAGTCACGGCTAGGATGATGTTAAGAGAGTTTTCTATACCATCTGCATTATTACTCTACATGTTTCGCGGTTGTGTTCACCGCTTCTTCAGGAGCTTATATAGGATGGTAGAGTGTAATAGAGCATATGTCACCAAACTACAGATAAAGAGAAGAAACATTAGTCATCGCAGAAAAACACGGATGCTCAGTGTATTTGTACAAACAGGTAATATCAAAAATATCATGCATGGCTGTCGCTCCTACCCGTCCCCTTACTCAGGATGGAGCCGTGCGCACGGCTCACAATATCAGGTCTGGGAGCATGGATGGCTCAGTTTTCCTCCAGCATCAGGGGTTCGACTGACAGCAGGAGGAAACTGCTTGGAGCAGAAGTTTTTAATGGATTGTACAATCTAATGTTGAGAACGTTTATACTAATAGTTCTTCTGGGCTATGGTGAAAGTAACTGATTTTAAAATTAAATGTTTAAAAAACACACCCATACACACAAAAAAAAAATGAAACACAAACCAGCTATACTATAAAACCCTCTAAATACCAAAATATATTAAGATCCTAAATATATAGACTACTCATCAAATACAGTTCTAGTAGTCAATGAAATATATACTAACATGCAAAACAGTGCCAAAATGCAGTGAAAAAACAATGAACAAAATTGGATGTCTCAGGTTCCTGTTATTGCTGAATACGCTTCATAGTTTCCATTTGCATGTGCAGTTACACTATAGGCCCATAGTCTGCTGTACCTTTGTTGATATGTTTTAATAGTTTACAATAATGATATTATAATTGTGGTATTAACTTATATTAAGTCTTTTTTTCTGTGATGATCATCCATCCATCCTAGGACTTCAGAGTCACTGTGTTTGAGGGCAGTGGAGGATTACACCTCTTGGAGCTCTCCTAGATGTGTTTGATCATCTCCCCTGAGGCTGTTCATGCTGTGTTTGCCTTGGCATGTACAAAATTGGCATGTACTTCTGGAGTGTGTTTTCTAGAATTCCTTTGAAGAATCACTGGGTGTTATTTTTTCAAGAAAGCTTTTTTTTAACCAAATACTGTATATATACACACATTATTCTTATTCGTATTATATTCCCATATTTTAAAACATTTGGTTTGACATTTTGGAGCACTTTGTCATTGAGACCAATATAAGATTTTTATTACACATATGGGAATTGTCATATGTGATTATGTTTCAATTTTGTTCATTGTTTTTTAACTACACTTTTTAGCACTGTTTTGTATGTTAGTATATATTTCATTGAATACTAGCGCTGTACTTGATGAGGTAATTAGGATCTTCGTATAATTTTCTGAGAAAGTTTAGTTGCCCTTCAGGAGCCATAGTTTTTTAACTAAGATTCTCAGTTGTATATTACACTTTAGAAATGTGAATTTCTGAAGCTGAATTTCAGGAATTAATCCGCTTTGTAAAAGGGGCAAGCACACTATGAGTTAAGTCCACTTAGGTGCATGTCACCTTCTGGACTTATCTCTATTATTTATATCTGACAGGTTTATTGCACCTCCTGAGAATACACTCCGGGCTGTGAGAGAACACAGACAGCAGCTATTCCCGCCCCTCTCCTCTGCTGATCATTCACAGAAGCCTTTGTATTTTGTGAATGAGTTGACATAATACAAAGGCTTCTGTAATTGGGTAGAAGTAGAGGAGAGGTGGGCATAGCAGTTTGTCTATCGGGGATGATATTCAAGAGAGTATAAAGAGTTTACATTCTTAGATAAATGATTTTATGTTGAGCTACTTTAAAGTCTATTTGGTGGATACAAGGCTTCACCCTGAAAATGTAGAGGGGAGAAGTTTATTCTTCAAAAAATTGATGTACATTCCAGAGCTATGGGCATATATGTTTTGAATGGTTAGGATATCTTGGGAGTGAATAATAAAGTATCATCAGTGAATAGGGACATTTCCTCTCCCTGTCTGATGCCTGCATTCCATGTAGGCGGGATTTCAAATTAAGAAAATGAAAAAAATGGCTCCAAGGCCAGGTTAAAGAGGAGTGGTAAGAGGGGGAAACCCTGTGAGGTACCTTTCTGTAGTACAAACAGCAAAGACTGCATCCCTGATGTAAAGACTCTGGCTGTTGGGGAGTCATACATTTGTTGCAGAAATTAAAGGATACAACCTCCAAAACCAAGTCTGAAATTGACCATAAATAGCCACTTTAAATTGGCATTATCACATACCTTATTTCATTGTTTAAAGTGATAATGACAACATCCTGGTCAGGGCGTTACCTGTCTATTTCTAAGACCAAGGGGACTTCTGAATGTTGCTTTAGTGCACAGCGCGAAACACGTTAGAAGTCTCATTTCTCTTGCTGTAATGTGGATGCTGTTTTAAACAGATGAAATAAAGACTGAGTGTGTGTGATCATCCATACATACAGTATTTAGACGTGTTTGCAGTGACAAGTTGGACCAATACCTGCATTTATCGGGACATTCAACTCTGGACCAATCTCAGTGGTGTTGTATTGTTTGGAAACTTCTAAATGTCATTGACTGCTGAGAGTCCCTGCTTGGGAACAGTGAATAAGACTTAGCAGAATATTAGATGACCTATTTATAATACTTTTTGATAGAATTTTTGCATCCTCATTTATGAGTAAAACCGGCCTATATGAGCCCAGATGTATTGGGTCTTTATACTTTTTTTAGTAGTACTTTAATGTTCACTTCTTTTTGTTAGTAAGTAAGCTCCCTTATTCTACATGGTTTTGTATAGGGATTGCAAGTTATCAGTTATGTCATCCTTTCAAATGTTGATAAATTCTGGGGTGACCCCATCAGGCTAGAGGGCAAGGGGTGGAAATTTCCATCACCCTCATATCAGCACGGAAGGTTTCTAATTTCTTTGGAGGGATAGTGGGCAAAGGGAGCTACTGTAGAAAATATATAGCAGTTTGGCTATCCATGGGTTTTGCTCCTTAGATGGTCTTCTTATAACATTGTTGGAGTACATAATTTAACTCCACTCTCTTGGCCTTCAAGACTCTGCGCTCCTTCAGTGTTACCTATAACTCAGTTTCCTACTCTCCACTTCCTCCTTCTTGTAGGGGTGCCTCAAATTTCTGTCCTTTGACCCCTCCTCTTCTCCAATTACACCTCTTCCCTTGGTCAATTAATAAGTACCCATGGCTGCCAGTACCATGACTGCCAGGCTGATGACACAAAAATGTATCTTTCTACTCCTCACTTCCCTCCTTCAGTTTCCTCTCACATTACTAACTTACTAACTGACATATCAGCATTGATGTCACACCACTTTTTCAAACTCAATCTTTCTAAAACTGAGCTCAGAATTTTTCTCCAGCCTGTGCCACCTCCCCTGACTTCTCCATCGAGAGCAATAATATCACCATCAATCCCTCCTCTCATGCCAAGGTACTAGGTGTAATCCTAAACTCTGACCAGTCCTTTTAGCCCCAAATTCAATCGCTGTCCTAATCTTGCAGACTTCACCTTCATACCATCTCCAAAATATGCTCCTTTCTAACCATTGAAACCACTAAGCAAATTATTCACTCACTTGTTTTCTCTCACCTTAACTATTGTAACTCCCTCCTCATTGGCCTACCTCTCCTCAAGCTATCCCCTCTTCAGTTTATCATGAATGCTGCTGCCAGACTCATCCCCCTCACCAACCGTTCAGTGTCCACCACCCCTCTCTACCAAACCCTCCATTGGCTTCCCATTGCCCAGCTAATAAAATTTAAAAAAATGAACAATAACATACAACGGCATTTACTACTCTTCCCCAATCTACATCACCAATCTTATCTCCAAATATCACCAAAACTGTCCTCTCCGCTCCTCCCAAGACCTCTTGCTCTCTAGCTCCCATGTTCATCTTCAGGACTTCTCCATAGCCTCTCCCATCCTCTGGAACTCACAACCCCAATCTGTCCAGTTATCTCTTACTCTGTCCACTTTTAGGCGATCCCTGAAAACTCATCTCTTCTGGGAGGCCTATCCTGCCTTCAGCTAACAACCAAATCTTCTACTTCCCTAAACAGTTCATCCCTTACATTTACTACCTCTTGTTTCACCAGCTCCTCCCTGTTAGATTGTAAGCTCACAGGAGCAGGGCCCTCCTAACCCTCTTGTGTTGAATTGTATTGTTGCTGTATTGTCTCCCTTTATATTGTAAAGCGCTGCACAAACTGTTGGTGCTATATAAATCCTGTATGATAGTAATATAATAATAATTTGGCACACATAAAAAAGCAGTTCTGTGTGTGTGTGTGGGTGTGTGTATAAAGCCTCGTACACACGGGACGACGATCGCACGTACGACCGTGTTGAATCGTACGTTGGCTGTTGTATGTAGCCTACTGACGTGCACCCGACGGTCGTACATACAACTTGCGCTTCCTCGGGTTTCCCACCGCGATGCTATGGTCGTGAAGGAGAAATATGCGAGCAAGCGCAGTAGTGCAAGCCGGCCAGCGTTCAACATACATGCTGGCAGCCCACGTGCAGTCATCCGATGTATGTTGTCGGTTGCATGCTAAGTTGTGCCAGCATGCACGCTAGCAGCAGGGCACACATGCTCCGAAAT
>BLSH010272260.1:371426-406493 GCA_018402905.1 Glandirana rugosa | reverse complement strand
TGAGGTGGTGGAATTGACTTTTCCGTACATTGCGGACCCACCTGGGGTGGTGACAACTGGTGTAGTGTAAAAACAAATTTCCCACAGTGGGCTTGGAGTAATTCTTTGTGATAATCTGGGTGTCTGAAACAGATAGCTCCAAGTCCAAGAAGCACAACGACTCAGGATCTGCCACAGAGGTGAATGTTAGCCCAAATGTATTAGAGTTGCAAGAAACCACAAACTGTAGGAAAAGCTCTAGGGGGTGGTCCCATATAATTATAACATCATCGATGTAATGCCCGTAAAATACAAGATGTTCCCATAGCCCCATGGTAATATTAGCATAACTGGGGGCAAAATTGGCCCCCATAGCTGTGCCTTGTTTTTGTAAATAGTAGTTGCCCTCAAATTGGAAATAATTATGTTCTAGACAGAATTTTGTGGCCTGAAGAATGAATTCCGCCTGGCTTGGATGGAGAGAAGAGAAACTACTGTGTGAAACTACAGCATAGAGAAGAACAGGGATATGGTTTCGCTCTGCTATAGTTTCACATGGAGTTTTTAGATGATTTTAGAACAGTGATATGATATCACTGTTCTAAAATCATCTAAAAACTATATGTGAAACTATAGCAGAGCGAAACCATATCCCTGTTCTTCTCTATGCTGTAGTTTCACACACAGTTTCCAGATGTTTGCAGAACAGTTTGTCCCGGATTTTAGTTAAAGTGTCACACACAGTTTCCAGATGTTTGCAGAACAGTGATATGGGTTCGCCCCGGTATTTATTAAAGTGTCACACACAGTTTCCAGATGTTTGCAGAACAGTGATATGGGTTTGCCCCAGTTTTTGTTAAAGTGTTACACACAGTTTCCAGATGTTCACAGAACAGTAGTTCAGTTTGTCCCGGTTTTAGTTAAAGTGACACACACAGTTTCCAGATATTTGCAGAACAGTGATATGGGTTCGCCCCGGTTTTTGTTAAAGTGTTACACACAGTTTCCAGATGTTTGCAGAACAGTAGTTCAGTTTGTCCCGGTTTTAGTTAAAGTGACACACACAGTTTCCAGATGTTTGCAGAACAGTGATATGGGTTCTCCCTGGTTTTTGTTAAAGTGTTACACACAGTTTCCAGATGTTTGCAGAACAGTAGTTCAGTTAGTCCCGGTTTTAGTTAACGTTACACACACAGTTTCCAGATGTTTGCAGAACAGTAGTTCAGTTAGTCCCGGTTTTATTTAAAGTGACACACACAGTTTCCAGATGTTTGCAGAACAGTAGTTCAGTTAGTCCCGGTTTTATTTAAAGTGACACACACAGTTTCCAGATGTTTGCAGAACAGTATTTCATTTAGTCCCGGTTTTATTTAAAGTGACACACACACAGTTTCCAGATGTTTGCAGAACAGTAGTTCAGTTAGTCCCAGTTTTATTTAAAGTGACACACACACAGTTTCCATATGTTTGCAGAACAGTAGTTCAGTTAGTCCCAGTTTTATTTAAAGTGACACACACAGTTTCCAGATGTTTGCAGAACAGTAGTTCAGTTAGTCCCGGTTTTATTTAAAGTGACACACACAGTTTCCAGATGTTTGCAGAACAGTAGTTCAGTTAGTCCCAGGTTTATTTAAAATGACACACACAGTTTCCAGATGTTTGCAGAACAGTAGTTCAGTTAGTCCCGGTTTTATTTAAAGTGACACACACACGCAATTTCCATATGTTTGCAGAATAGTAGTTCAGTCAGTCCCGGTTTTATTTAAAGTGACACACACAGTTTCCAGATGTTTGCAGAACAGTGATATGGGTTCTCCCGACTTATTTATACCTTTTTGACACAGTTTGAAGATGATTTTAGAACAGTTATATGGCTTCTACCGTTAATTAATACTTTTCAGATCCAGTTTGAAGATGGTCCACATCCACCTCCATTTTTGATTTTTTTAAGTTTTTATTTTTTTTAAATGCTTTTAGTTATTTCCCTGTCCCCATTTCTTTGTAGGGCACGTGTCCCACCCTTACCCCCATTTCCTTCCTTTTGCAGACCTCTAGGACTTTCCAGGACATTTTTACAGCCATTTTTGTGCCTAAAAGTTTGGGACCCCATTGATTTCAATGGGGTTCGGGGTCCGGGACAAAGTTTGGGTTCTGTCCGGACCCGAACCCGGACTTTGTCCCGAAGTTCGGCCGAACCAGCAGAACCCGGACTTCCAGAAGTTCGCTCAACTCTACTGTTGATGTAATGTCACCCTGTAACCAATAATCCAAGTTTTATCTCCATATGCACTACAATTACCATTTTGTCTATTCACAGAGGCCAGAGGCTGTGTCAATGTGTCTGCAATTTCATTACATTGTGAGCTGGTATAAATGTAATTTTCTTAATGTCAGAAATGCTTTTCTCCTTGTGGGGTTGTTTTTTCACACCTAAACTTTTGTGTTTCTTTGATATAATGAAGGCATCTCACTTCATATACATGCACTGTATATTTTTCCATACACTGATCATTTAAGAAAATGGGGAATAAGCTCTAGTGGTCAGGTCATACAGTCATGGATCCAACCACCTCCTAAGATCTGTGGCCATCTTTACTCTTTCTAGCAGATGTTTGAGTGTCTTGGTATAGAAATGATTGCCATTCTCATACAGAAGCTGTTATTTAACATGTAAACCTTTAAAAGTACTATTTTTTTTCTGGTGGACAAGGAACCCATATTGACCAGAGCGACAAGTTTTTCCCTAATCTGATATTCACTAACATCTCATAATGCTTCTATATTTTTAGTTTGTACCTGCGTTATGTATGTTATTTCTGAAATTTCTAAATCTGTTGTAAAAAGAAAGTGTGCTGTGAAACATTAGAAGCTTTCATTGAATGATGTACTGGTCATTTATAGTAGTAGGGCAAAACTGCACTTAAAGCTTCTTGGAGATGAAGGATTCTCAGACAGCAAACAGGCCCATGCTGCAAATAGGAGGCTACATTTATAAGTCAGTAAAACCATTCTGAACAAAGAGTGAATTAAAGCCTCGTACACACGGGATGACAATCGTACGTATGATCATCACAAATCGTATGTTGCATAATGTAACTTGCATACTGACTGCACTACACGATCGTATGAGCACAGAAGAACGTTCAGGTGCATGTAATTAGCATCTGGCCCTTCCTGACTTCGGAGCATGTGTGTTTTGCACAATACAACTTGTTGTACCAACTGCTCTGTACACACGATACATTGGTCGTATGAGCGCTTGTTGGTACGACCAAATTTCTAGTCTGCTCATACAACTCCCTTGTACAACCGTCGCATGTTCGACTGTTCTAATCGCGCATACGAACGATCGATATCGCATACAACGGTCGTTAGTACAACCTATTGTATACGATCGTTGTCCCGTGTGTACGAGGCTTTAGAAAGAACTAGTGGTGCAGGCAGCAACCATGAACAAATTGATTGAAGATGGGAAGCCATTATATTTTTACTGAACCTTTCAAGAAACTACCTTGTTTCTACTTCTCCAATACCTGTCCCGCATGTTCTCCTGGGATGCTCCTCCAAGGTCTTTTTTCCCCGTCTGAAAGGTAAACCTGGGATATTTTGTTAAAAAAAAAAGATGGAGAATAGTAGGTAGGAATTTGTAGTATAAATAGAAAATTGGTTATAAATGTGAACATATAACAATAAACTAGGATGGCCTATAATATGTACTGAAGCATGAAGTGTGCATTGATATGCATAACTCGGTCAGACATACAGTAGCTTCTCTATAAATAGTTTCGATTTTTTTGCTTCTGATATTACTAGAATCCATATTTTTTATAGTAACTTAAAAAAGAGAAATAAAGTGATTTAGGCAATTTTGGCATTTTACTCTCTCACTTCAATAATAGATTTAAAGATAAGAGGCAGTGATAAACAATAGAAACTGCTGATGTCTCACGATAGTGAGTCATAGCAGGACTAAAAGGGGTCTGCTAGGAAACCATGTTGCTTACCTTCAAATCAGGATCTCTAAAGTCAACATCAGTTATTGAAGCTCTAATTTTACTCTGACTTTTTTTTATAGTTAATTTATTTTTTATAGGACTTCTATGGTCACAGCATAGACTTTAATTTTTATAAAATCAGCATTGTAATAACAATACATTTACTAGTTATTTTGGACAATCCTATTGATGCTTACTGAAAAATCTCCTCTTGTGCTGTCATTTCTGTCTGTCTGCCTGTTGGTCATCTCTTTTCACAACTTTTTAAATTCCCTGCATTCTTTGCAACTTCTCCTCTCCTGTTTACTTTCAATTTCTAAGACTCACATATCCCATGATATCTTGCTGTCTGAAAACTGTGATTCCTGTACTAACTCTTGAAACTCCTCCTTTCAGCACCTCTGTAGTTCAGAAGACAGGCTCTATGAATTCTGTGACACAGCAGTTCCTACTCACCAGACATAATGGTGGTCATTTACTATAGCGCTGCCACAAAATAGTGGCACAATTACAGCAATTTGCGGTAAAATTACTGCAATTCGCAGCCAATTACAGTGATTTGCGGTAAATAGCACTAAAACGGTATTCACAATAGTGCTGGCAGCAAATTACTCCCAAACTCAAATTCACTATTGCTCCCAGGTCAAGATAACACCCAAATCCTTACTGTAGTCAGGACCTGGAGTAGTGCTAATATAAATAACGTTTAGAGCATGATCTGATCCCTTAATTGTACTAAAATATGCGGTATATTGTTTAAAGATAATCTGCTTTTAAACTGCTTGAAAAAGTGATTTCTACACTGAAATATCCTAAAAAGTCTGAGAAGAGATAAATTCCCTGTCTCTTTACATTTAGGTGTAGAGCACAGCTGAGCATAACTGAGCATGCTCAAACACAAAACATCTCAGTTTTTAACTTTCATGGAATAATTCCATGAGTGAATAGTAAGTACAAAAATGAGAGCTGTTTTACACAGTTTTTTTTAGGAGGGAAGATGAGTTATGTAGCCCAATGCAATTTTCAGCCATTCATTCTACTTTCAATATTTTTATTAAGATGTTTCATACAAACAGAAAAAGAGAAAGAGTCACAACTAGACAGAAATTGTGATACAGTGCCACATGGTTAAGGTAATCTTTTGAATGGAGATGTATGACACAGTAAATGAACGTCCTAGGTGAACACTCTGATTAACACTAAGTGCCAATCATGGGGTGAGGGATGTTATCGACCGCTCCCAAACACCCCATCTGGGATCAACCTGTGCCCGGGACAGAGACGCTCCTATAATTCTAACTTACTATAAGTTTTTATTCATTTAAACTGCAGAGAGTAAAGAAGACCATGTAGCAGAGTGAGAAGATCAATTCAAGTAACCAATGCGACAGTAAGAGCAGTCAAAGTATTGTGCCGAAAGATGTCTGAAACTTATGACCAAGTCTATATACCCAAAGGTCTCCCCCTCCCCAAAGACGGGAGTGGGTGGGAGAGCCTCCATGGGGGGTCCCTCCGGCACCCCAAATGGGTTCTATCTGTGCCGGGAGGTGAGCTCCTCCACTTCGGCTCCCCACAAATTGCCGTGAGGGAGGATTGACAGGCACCAAGCTTGAAAGAGGGAGATCTCTCGAGACGGTCTATGTAGGCAAGTTTTATGTCAACTAACCATCTATACTTGGTTACTGGGACCAAGTCCCTTACCATCACTCGTTATGAATGTGTCTGAGCGGATGTACATTGTACTCAGAAAGAAGAGGATAGAAGTAGAGTAAGAAAAGAAAGAAGCAATGAGTGTAGAGATTGCGCTGTGTTAAACACCAGAGGGGCAAGGGAGTGGGCATTGGATATTGAGACCCGGAACCAAAGAAATTCCCATATGGTTGGCCCAAGGTTCCCAGATAGCATCAAATTTAGAGTTTGAGTTTAGAATGCAACTGGCTAGTCTTTCTTGTGTCATGATCCAGGATATCTTGCGTTTTACTGCAAGGAGTGAGACCCTCTGTGTTTTCCAGGCCTTGGCGACAGTCACCTTGGCCCAAGCAGGATATAGTGGATCAGTTTACGGGGGTTTTTAGTAGAGTTGGGAATATCTGCATTAAGCAGGGCTATAGTTGGTGATCTGGGCAAGAGGCATCCCATTACTTTATAAATTAGGCTGAAAATTTTGGCCCAAAATTTTCTGATTCTTGGGCATTCCCACCAAATATGCGCCATAGAGCCCCGGAGATTACATCCCCTAAAGCACAATGGGTCTGCCATAAGGTACATGCTAGAGACCCGGAGTGGCGTCATGTACCTAGTGGAGACTTTCAGATTAGCTTCGATCAAGGAGGCATTGATGACCCCCTTGAAAGCTCTCTTGTTTACGTTAAGCCACCTGACCAGATCCCAGTGGAATTGTAGGTCTTGTTCTCATGCTTGCATATATGGGAGTCTATCTTTCAGATGGGCAAGCGAGTGATAGATGATGGAAATGCCCCCCTCCTAGTCCCCGGCTGACCACACCATTGTTCGTAGGGTGAAATCGAGGGGGGAATCAGTTTAGAAGACCATCATGAGAGAAGGAAGTGCCTGATCTGATGGAATCTAAACTGCTCGGTCATTGGTAACTCTAGCTTGCTCACACAATCACTCAGTGTGAGCGGGCAATTAGGGGTAAAGAAGTGCCCTATTCGGTACAGTCCCTTATCCGTCCACCATTTGAAGGCTTTAATGTTGAGTCCGGGAGGGAAGTCTGGGTGGGCGTGTGTCAGAAATAAGGGTTTGGGTTTTTTGTAACACGTCCCAAGTGGACAATTCTTGGGATAGTACTGGGAGGGAATGGGTGGGTGCTGCTGATGAGTAGACTAGGGACAGCTGGGCCAATCTTGCGGCTTGGTAGTACCAGAAAAGGTTTGGAAGACCCAGGCCTCCCTCCCTGTTTTAGGTTGGCATATGGTCTTTTGGGATATCCTGGAGCTTTTCTTCCCCCATATAAATTTATTGATCTTTCTTTGAAACGCCTTAAGGTGTTCTTTATTAATGCGTAACGGGAGTGATCTAAAAAGGTAGAGGATACGTGGGAGAAGGGTCATTTTAATAGCGTTGATTCTCCCTAGCTAGCAGAGTTCCCCTTTAGACCATGCCTGCATGTCGCTTTCTAGCTTTTTGTACATTGGGGGGAAATTTACTGTGTACAATTGTTCAATTTTTGGTGTCAAGATAACTCCTAGATATTGGATAGAATATTCTGACCAAGAGAACTTAAAAGTCGTCTTCAGATGGTCAACTAGCTCCTTAGGTAGCGAGACATTAAGGGCTTGGGATTTTGCATAATTTACCTGAAGGCCTGAGATGTCAGAGAATTTATCAAGAAGTTTAAAGAGGTTTGGAAGTGAAGTGACCGGTGAGGTGATAAAGAGGAGGACGTTATCCGCGAAGAGGCCGCACTTATGGGTATGGGGACCGCAAGAGACTCCCTGAATGTTAGGGTTCGAGCAAATCGCATTGGCGAGCGTTTCGATCGCTATCGCGAAAATGAGGGGAGATAATGGGCATCCCTGTCTGGTGCCCCGTGCAATTTTAATCGTGGAGGAATGATAACCTTGGAGCCTAATTACAGCAGTTGGGTTAGAGTACAGTGCCTGGATGATACCCCTGAATCGTGTTCCAAAACCCCAAGCTTCTAGTAAACGCGTGATGTACGGTCAAGACACTGAGTCGAAGGCTTTTTGGAGGTCTAAAAAAAAGTATCATGCCCTTTTGTTTTGAGCCCCCCTCCCAGTTTGATTGGAGAATGGAGATTATGCCTATGGTCCTCCAGATTTGGTCAGGACCCTGACACCCCGGGATAAACCCTACCTGATCCTTGTGAATGTACTGGTGTATAAATGAGGCTAAGCGGTTAGCGAGTAATTTGGTGAGTCTATAATTACCCACCTCCTCAGGATTCTTCCCAGGTTTAGGGATGACTGTAATGAATGCTGCATTCAACTGGGGATCCAGGGGGCCACCCGTGGTTTTGAAATTGAAAAATTTGGTCATATATGGGGCCAGCGTTTCGCGGAATGCCTTGTATTAGGGTACTGAGAGGCCATCCGGACCAGGGGCCGATCCAGTCTTCAGACCTTTAATGACATCTAGAATTTCTTCCGATGTGAAGGGTTCCTCCAGGGAGTCCCTGTGCTCGGGGGATAGAGTTGGGCCTGGGGCCACTGAGAGGAAGTTAGAGATTGTCTCAAACTTGTTTGGAGTTGGTGGGGAATATAGTTGGGCGTAGAACTTTTGAAAGGCTTCGAGGATCTTATTGGGGTTCGCTGTTGGGGGTTGACCTGCTACCCTGATTCTAGGGAGGGTATGCAACCTAATTCTTGGAGAGAGTTTAGACGCTAGCATGGTACCAATCTTATCTTTTTGGTAATAGAATTTTGCTCCAGTCCATCTGATCTGTTTCTCGGCTTGCGCTGTTAGGGCTAGATTCAGCTCAGCTAGTCTAGCTGAGCCCAGGAGATCAATGGGGATTCTACGTGGGTCCCTTTTGTGTTTGGTTTTAAGGACCTTGTAATTTGTTTCCAGTTTCTCAATGTCTATGAGTTTCCCTCGTATGGTTGCTTTATCAGCAGCCCAGATCATTTTGGGGGATATCTCCTCACTGTCATTAAGGGAAAAATACTCCTTCAGGGTTCCCTGAATTACAGCGAGTCTGGTTGGGTCGTTTAGTAAAGATTCGTTAAAGCGCCAAATTGGAGATCGAGAGTTTGGTTTCGGCTTGCCGAGGGTCAGGGTGACTATGGCGTGGTCCGAGCTTACCGTGTCAATAATCTTGGCAGATATTGCGGCTGGGATCGTAGTGGGGGAGACTAGAAGGTGATCAATGCGGGCGTAGGACTGTTGTGGATGAGAGAAGTGGGTCCCGTTTGGAGGGGTTTAATTCCCTCCATATGTCCACCAATCCATAATTGTATAATAATTTGGCAATTCTAAGGCTGGCTTTAGTTGGGCGGGTTAGTTGGGTTGTTTTGGGCCTCCCTTTATCTAAGCTTTAGTAAAATGCTGAATTGGAGTCACCTCCAAAGATGACCGTTTCTTCCAGTAATGGGCTGACAACTCTGAGCATGTTTTGAAAACAGAGTGCTTGCCTTTATTCGGGGCATAGTAGGCTACTAGGGAGTAGATGTGGCCCTCTATGGAGCCTTTAACCAGTAAGTATCTTCCCTCCGGGTCTCTGTAATCAGAAATCCACGTGAAGTTGCAGTTTTTGGAGAATAGGATCGCCGTCCCTCGGGTTTTATCCGGGGCGTTGGCAAGGTAAAAAAGAGGGTATTGGCAGTGTAGGAATCTGGGACTGTACCAAGTGGGGAAGTGGGTCTCCTGGACCATGACAATATCCAGCTTAAGGGTTTTGTATTGATTGAGCACTTTCCTTCTCTTAATTGCAGAGTTCAGGCCTTGGGCGTTATGTGTGGCTATTTTAAGGTGTGGAATATTGTGATTTGTATTAGCCATGGGGAGTCGGGGGGAGGGCAGTAGCCTCACCATCATCACTTACCCAATGTAGCCAATTCGAGACATGCGTCCTCTGGTGTTGGTGACACTGTAAGCTTCGTCGCATCTGGGGGGTGAGGGCCATCCGTCGGTGTTTAGCTAAAAAACAGTAAGAGATTAGAGGGAGAATAAAGAAGGAAAAAGAGGATAAACAAAGGGTGGTCGAGTAAGGGAAAACCGGTAGTCGAGTGTGCGGGGGGACCCGCCCCAGGTCCCGCCGATCCACAACCACATATATAGCGGAAATTTAACTAGACCAACTGATTAACACTTCTTAGAACAATTAAACCCAAAAGTAACTTTTTCGGGACTAGCTTCCCCCCCTAAGTAGGGGATTAGGCAGCCCATGGCTTTTACATTTCCCCCTAAGTGAACTCCGACCAATCCCCCCTCTCCGGAGGCCTCAAGGGAGGTCCCCATATGGGGGTCCGACCGAGGGAGGGAAGGTGCTCAATTCCAACGTGAGGAACCCAGAGATGGGGGTAAGGTAGGAGTTCAAGTGGCAGTCTTCCTAGCAAAAAAGTTGGAGTCTCTGCTGGCTTGTGGGGGAAAAAGTGGGTACAGAGCCAGGCTCGTCTGCAACGTTGCATTCTCCATGGAGGGAAGAAGTTAATGTCTCCATGTGAGTAGATCTGCCAAGCTTCTCAGAAGGAACTGCAAGGGTTAATGTTAAGGGGGGTTCATCCCTATGTTCAGAGTTCATCAGGAACTGGAAGGCAACTGGAACAAGAGGCATGTAGAAATGAATCCACAGGTATTAAGGATGCAGTGTCCGCACTGTGGGGACGATCCCCTCTGTGGAGTCACAAGGGCAAATAGAAGTTGCAGGGACTTCGGCCCAAATGGATGTTCTTAAGGAGGTTCAACTTCCTTCACTCTCTTGGGTTTAGCTTGGGACCAAAGGGGTATGATCAGGCTTGATGGTTGGGGTCTTTTGAAGGAGCTCACCGGGGGGATGGAGCAGTCCATAGCCGCTTCCTGGGTGATGATCTTAAGGTTGAGAAGTAACTTTTCGCCTTTTGGGAAGTTAGAGAAGGAGAGTGTCTTGCCTTCCAGATGAATTTAGTGGCAAAGGGAAAGGCCCACCAGTATTTAATGTTATTTTTGGATAAGGCCAGGAGAAGTGGCTTGAGGGCTCTTCGTCATTGGATTGTGGATGGGGAAATGTCTGCAAATATTTGGATTTGGTGGCCTTGGCAGGATAGTTGGGGGTTGTTGCGGGATAGCTTCATTACTTCCTCCTTGACGGCATAAAAGTGTGGCATTACTATTATATCCCTCGGGGATCCGTCCCTCCTGGGGGGGGGCTCAGGATCTGTGGGCTCGGTCCAGCTCCATACGGTGTTCTGGGATCCCTGGGATTAGATTATGGAGTAAGTCACTGCGCCAGGGGTGTCTGTTATGGACTCTGGGAGACCGCATACTCTAAAGTTGTACCTTCTCAAGCCATTTTCCAGGTCATCTATTCTGGAAAGGGCTGTGTCTAGATGATTCTGGAGGACTTGGATATTATCTGTGTTTTGGTTCATCCTGGAGACTGTCACGTCAGCCTTGTGTTCTATGGCCTCTATTCTGCAGCCCAGAGCTTGAAAGTCTATGCAAATTTCTCCTGTAATTTTGGCTACTGTTGCGGCCAGGCCTTTTTCCAATAGATCAGCAAAGCGATTGAACATATCAGTCATCTGGTTGTTTAAGCCCCTGTTGTATGGTCCTAGCTCAGGGGTCTGGAGAATAGAGTCTGGGGAGTTGTAGGCCTGAAAAGGCCCATCTGGAGTGCAGGCCCCCTCCACTAGTGTGCAGGCAATGAGGGATTCTGTGGAGGCCAGTGAGGGGGTCAATGTGTGTGGGGCAATCCCAAGATACACTGGGGGGTAAGGCAGGATGGCAGAGGAGAGCACTTGCCTGTGGTCTCTTTCTCCCTCAGCATATGTGGCGAGCGTGCTTGCTGCGCCAGCCATCTTGGTACACCTGAGATCGGCCTGATCCTTAAAACGGGGCTCCAGACTCCATCTTGCAAGTGGTTCAGGCATCCAGTGCAGTCCTGGGGTGTTCCGGGCTTCAGCTGGGGTGGATTGGCCAGTCTGGTCATGCTGGAAGGAGCGGTGTGGGTGCCGGTTTGCTGGGGCGGTGCGGAGCTCCTGGCTTAAGTGGCCATCACGGAGCTTCGCGCATGCGCACTGCAGCCATTCATTCTAATGGTACAATTGTTACTTTCTCAAATAAATCCTTTTCACGTTGAGATAAAATGTCCTTGCAACAATGATGCAACTTCATGATCTATATTTTTTTTTCAGAATGCTAGAATGTTTAATATTTTCACGTTTTGGTAAAATATTTTTTTCTCTGTAACTTTCACATGCTGAAGTCCATCTCACAAAAATATTTCCCCAAACTCAAACAGGTGTCTTTACAAACCACTAACAATACTTCTGCAAATGTAAAATGAGTCACAATTAGAGTCTAGCAAACCCGGACTGTAAAGTTCGGGTCCATACCGAACTTTGGGGTGTCCGGGACCCGGACCCGAACCCGGTCGGGGTTCTGGTATTTTATTACACGTGTTGAATAGCTGCCAAGGGCAGCCAATCAACAAGTGTTTCACTGGCTTTCCCTAGAAGCCATCACAGCCATGCCTACTAATGGCATGGCTATGACTGGCCAGTGCACCATGTGACCCAGCCTCTATATGGGGCTGGAGTCACCGTGCTGCATGTCATATGCTCTCAGGATAGTTTAGGGAGAGGATGCTGCTGGCTCTGTGAGGGACAGATTGCAGATATTATAGAACATCTCATCCTGTGCATTACTGAACGATCTGATTGTGGACTAGGGAGAGATACTAGTACTGCTGCTTTGAGGGACAGACCTCATCCTGCTGCACAGAACGATCTGACTGGACTAGGTAGCGTCTGTTGCTTTAAGGGAAAGATTATTGTTCTAAAATCATCTCCAAGTTGTACAGGGAAAGGTTCCAGCTGTTGCGTTAAGGGAAAGATTATTGTTCTAAAATAATCTCCAAGTTCTATAGGCAAAGTGTATTCTAGCCGCATATAAGCCATATTATTGTTATAAAATCATCTACAAGTTTTATAGGCAAAGTGTATTGTAGCCGCATAGAGCCATATTATTGTTAGAAAATCATCTTCAAGTTCTATAGGCAAAGTGTATTCTAGCCGCATAGAGCCATATCATTGTTAGAAAATAATCTCCAAGTTCTATAGGCAAAGTGTATTGTAGCCGCATAGAGCCATACTATTGTTAGAAAATCATCTCCAAGTTCTATAGGTAAAGTGTATTCTAGCTGCATAGAGCCATATTATTGTTAGAAAATCATCTCCAATACAACTTTGATTTTAGAACAATAATCTTTCCCTTAAAGCAACAGCTGGAAACTTTCCCTGTACAACTTGGAGATGATTTTAGAATCTAAAATCATCTCCAAGTTCTATAGGGAGAGGTTCCTGCTGTTGCTTAAAGAGACAGATTATTGTTTCTTGCACAAAATTAAAAAGTGCATCTACATAGCTGGTTTAACCACCTCAGCCCCGGAAGGATTTCACACTTTAGGACCAGAGCACTTTTTGCGATTTGGCACTGCGTCGCTTTAACTGACAATTGCGCGGTCATGCGGCATTGTACCTAAACAAAATTTTCGTCCTTTTATTCTCACAAATAGAGCTTTCTTTTGGTGGTATTTGATCCCCTCTGCGTCATTTCTGATTGCCGCTATAAACAAAAGAAGAGCGACAATTTTGGAAAAAAAATCCCAAATTTCTTACTTTTTGCTAAAATACAAATCCCCAAAGAAATATAAAAAAACATTTTTTTCCATCGGTTTTGGCCGATTTATATTCTTCTTGGTAAAAAAAATCGCAATCGGCATTTATTGATTGGTTTGCGCAAAAGTTACGGATGATGAGAATTAATTTCTGGGGTTTTTAATTTTTTTTTATTTTTTACTAGTAATGGCGGCGATCTGCAATTTTTAGCAATACTGCGATATTGCAGCGGACATGTCGGACACTTTTGACACTTTTTTGGGACCATTGGCATTTATACAGTGATCAGTGCTATAAAAATGCACTGATTACTGTGTAAATGCCATTGGCAGTGAAGGGGTTAACCTGCAGGGGGCGCTCTAAGGGTTAACTGTGTTCCCTGGGCGTGTTCTAACTGTATGTGCGCTGCCCTGACTGGGGAAAGGGGATGATCACAGCTTCCATGTAGAGGAGGGCTGTGATCATCGCCCTTCCCCCTCTATGAGAACGGAGGTCCGTGTTTACATACACGGACCTCCGTTCTCTCACTGCGGGGGGGCCATCACGGGTAGCCGGCGGAGTTCGAGTCCACCCTACCCGCTCCCTGGCCCCCCCCCAAACACAGTGAGCGCGTGAACGCACCTCTGGCATCGCGCGCGCGCTCACAATATTAGTTATCGCGGCCACCGTCAGGTGACGGCGGTTTGCGATAACGAGCCATCTTGTCGCCGTCACGCTGCGGCGGGCGGTTGGCAAGTGGTTAAAAAAAAAAAAATTCTAAAAACTACATTTGCGGCCAGCGGTGCATTTCTTGCACACAAATTAAAAACAGTGTTGGCTACCTCCTCCACCGCCACTTTCACCACCTCCTCAACCTCCAACTCCACATCCACCTCCATTTTTGATTTTTTATGTGATTTTAGCTTAAAAATTATTTTAAGTTATTTCCCTATCCCCATTTCTTTGTAGGGCACTTGTCCAACTTTTACCCCCGTTTTCCTTCCTTTTGCAGACCTCTAGGACTTGCCAGGACTTTGTTACAGCCATTTTTGTGCCTAAAAGTTTGGGTCCCCATTTATTTCAATGGGGTTCGGGGTCCGAGTCAAAGTTTGGGTAAAGTCCGGACCTGAACCCGGACTTTGTCCGTAAGTTCGGCCGAACCTGCCGAACCCGGACTTCCAGAGGTTCGATCAACTCTAGTCACAATGTTATATTTTTTATTATTTACAAATTATCCTAATTTGAGCTAAAAAAAAGTGGTATGTGTACCAACATCAGAAATAAAAATGTAATTTCCAAAAATAGGAGGGTAACATCACTATTCTACACTGACGGCACCAAGAGCCACCAAATATCACAGAATAAATTAAAAAGAATGACTCCTGACTAATGTAATGCCATCACCTAAATATCCAAAGAAATGCAGTATATGTGTGTAGGAAGGCTCTCTCTGTATCAGCTCTGTGGCTCACAAGGTAACACTGCTGCCTAACAGAACGTATTTCCTGGGTTCGAATCCCAATCATACCACTTCATATAGAGATGTTGTTTGTTCTCTCTTTATTGGTAAATGTGGCTCAGAGCCTTACATCAATTATGTTTAAATGTAGTATTTATGTGTAGGAGGGTTCCACCATCATTGCAAATCTTGCCAGATAGCCAAAAGTATTGAGAGGCCTGCCTTTACATGCACATGAACTTTAATGGCATCCCATTCTTAGTCTGTTGGGTTAAATATTGATTTGGCCCACCCTTTGCAGCCATAACAGCTTCAACTCTTCTGGGAAGGCTGTCCATAAGGTTTAGGAGTGTGTCTATGGGAATGTTTGGCAATTCTTCCAGAACTGCATTTGTGAGGTCAAGCACTGATGTTGGATGAAAAGGCCTGGCTTGCAGTCTTCGCTCTTATCCAGCCAAAAGGTGTTCTGTCTGGTTGAGTTCAGGACTCTGTGCAGGCCATTCAAGTTCCTCTACCCAAACCTCCCTCATCCATGCCTTTATGGGCCTTGCTTTGTGCATTGGTCCAAATCATTTGGTAGAGGGGGGATTATGATGTGGGGTTGTTTTTCAGGGGTTGGGCTCCCATGCTCCCAACTTTGTGGGAACAGTTTGGGGATGGCCCCTTCCTGTTCCAACATGTTGCCAACCGTCTGTAGATTTATGGACAGCCCATAAAAACAAGGAAGTTTTTCGGGTTTCCGTAAAAGTCCGTAGCAGCCAAAAAGTGCCAGTAAAAATGGCAGCCATCGGCTCCGGTCAGAGCTGCGCATATGCAATTACAGAAATCCCTGAACGGCGAGTGAGAAGATCCGATCCTGACCCTGAGACGAGTTGGACAGCCCATCGACCCTCCAATAAGGTTACTGCATTTTCCCGCCACACCACCGTCAGCCAGCACCTGACCGGAGCAGATGCTCCGGATGGATGGATCCTCCTTATTCCTGCCTTCCTCCCTGCTCTGGCTGACCCTGCAGCCCTCCTAGTGACAGTGGTGAGTGCAGTATGCTTCCTCTTCAAGCCAGCCAAAAAGAGTTGGGACAGTGAGTGTGTGACTGTTTGACACACACACTGTCTGTGCTCACTCTGACAGACAGCCGCAAGCCAGGCTACAGGAGTCTCTCTCTTAGTGCGAGTGTGCACTGTATTAGTGCAGTGTGCACTGGATAAGTGGCAGGAGGTAATGGAAGGATGGTGTAATGGAAACAGGAGATGATGGGGATGGTGTGATGGAGATGGAGGGATGGTGACAGGAAGCGATGGGGGGATTGTGTGATGGAGACAAGAGGTGATGGAGGGATGGAGATGGGGGATGGTGTGATGGAGATGAGGGGGGATGGAGGGATGGAGACTGGAGGGATGAAAACAAGAGGTGATGGAGACAGGAAGTCTTTAGAAGTGGGGACATACATTTTGGTGATCCTAGTGGCTACCAAGGATTTCCCCTCACTTTCTGTGGTGGTTATGGAACAGAAATTTAGGGGAAATCTCTACAATTTGACATAGGTGACAAAACTGATGGACTAAATAATCTATTCTTATTATATTGAAAATAACAGAAATATGTTTTTTTACCTTCCTATCTGCCTTAAATCACATTGCTATTTGCCCAGTGTACTTGCTTGTAGCCTAAATACTGAAACTTGCACAGAAATGTAAAATGCCAGTAAAAACTTGGCTGTGCCAGCAAATTTTGGGTGTTGTGCCAGTACATTTCAATCTGGTAGGTTGACAAAACTGTACACAAAGCAAAGTCCATAAAGACATGGATGAGGGAGGTAGGTGTGGAGAAATTTGACTGGCCTGCACCGAGTCCTGACCTCAACCAGATAGAACACCTTTTGGCTAAATTAGACAGAGACTGCGAGCCAGGCCTTCTCATCCAACATCAGCGCCTGACCTCACAAATGCACTTCTGGAAGAATGGCCAAACATTCCCATAGACACACTCCTAAACCTTATGGACAGCCTTCCCAGAAGAGTTGAAGCTGTTAAAGCTGCAAAGGGTGGGCCAAATCAAATTTGAACCCTATGGCCTCTTCGCACTGAGACCACATGTGATTTTCACTGCAATGTGTTGAGAATCACATGCGATCTCGGACAACTGTGCAGTGTGAACCAGTCCTTAGCCCCGGTTCACACTGGTGCAATGTGCGATGTTGAATGTGATTCGCAATGCACTGCAAATCCCATGTGATGTCTGTGTGATGCGATTTCAGCCATATGGCTCAAATTGCATCAATCGGGCTAAACTTGCACAGGACCCTTTTTGTGTTGGGACCAGAATCTGATCGCATGGGTGTTCACACTTATGCGATCCGATTCATGTCCGAACTGGCAGTTCACACTGTGATATGCAAGCTGAAATGGAGGTGTCATTAACTTTGCATTGACATTCCCCTCAGTTTGCATATAGCAGTGTGAACTGCCATGGGAGTCAGGTGCAATGTGGGGATCCGCAGGGTTCCTGAATCGCACTAGTGTGAACCAGCACTGATAAGTCATCCTCTCATTTATATTTGCATAGTCCTTACAGATATACATCAGCAGAAAAAAATCAGGAAGTGTAATGTGGCTGTAAAAAGGAAGATCTGTGTTCACATGGGCTGGAATCAATTGTGTGGTGAGGCCAAATAAACATATCAATGAACCCCACCCACACCAAATATAGCTACCACATCCTCCCTACATTGATAAAATGTAGGGAGGATTGCGGCTATAATGTATTGCCCCTCCAATCCATACCAAGCCCTTTGGCTCAGGGATGGATTTTAAGGGGAACCCCACGCCAAATTAAAAAAAATGGCTTTAGGGTCCCCCCAAAATCCAAACCAGACCCCAAAGCACCCTCCCCATGTTGAGTACATGTGGCCTGGTAAGGTTCAGGGGGGGGGGCGCTCACTCGTCCCCACCCCCTCCTGTCATGCCAGGGCTGCGTACCTTGATAAGGGTCTGGTTTGGATTTTGGGGGGACCCCAATGCCATTTTTTAAAATTTGGCATGGGGTTCCCCTTAAAATCTCTGGTCTCTGGGTTGTACACCTAGTATATATGTGTATGGCTATATACCATGCATATACATATATGAATATTAGGGACCTATGGCAGTGTCTGTGGGTAAAGGTAACATGCTCCATCATAGAGAGAAGTGTAGTACCCCCCGCTACATATGCTTGCTACTGATGACCTATACAGCACTTTATACATGCACATGCCGAAAACCGTACCGAGACATATGTATTATTATATTCTATTTTATTTTATGTTCTATTTCTTTATGCATATATATGTACCATTGTACATGCATGTACTTGCACTTCTGATCGCATTCCCCTCTGCCCTCCACCCTTTCTCAAATATATTTATTGCCCTTTATACATAAATATTCTTCCTGCATATCCCTCCACTTACAATGAATTATCTGCATATCTTAAGCGTTCGTTAATAACAACATTTAATATAAAAACATTTTTTTTAAAAAATTCTTTATATAATATATCTCTTATTCTTATTCTTTTTTTATTTTTTAGTGTGTTTTCTTATACATCTCTTAACCCTATGGTTTAATTGATGTTACCCACATTGGCCCTATATCATATCTTTAGCACAGCCATTTACGTATCGCTATAACACTGTTCTTATCATACATTGAATTTTAATAATTTTTACTATTTTTCTGCCATATATTGCCCAATCTTACAACCATATTGGCTCTGATACTCCCTATTCAGCATTGCCATCCGAGAAATAACTGTTGTTTACATTTCCCACACATATCTTGTTTACACATTTTATATAATATTATTATATACATCTATTTTATATTTTACATATGTTTTGTCAGATTTTTATACATGTCTTATATCTCTAAAATCTGCCCTCATTGTATTTCCGTGTGTTTCTTTTTATCCTTGGTATGCTCCTCACAATGTGATAACAATGTCATTGTAAACTGCTTAACAGCTGCAGCTGCCCATCTCGTCCGCTCCTCCCCTCGTTCGCTGTAATATATTCACTAGCATGCCCCATCCGTAGTAGTCCTGCCTGAAGAAGGGGCGCGGCTCTCTTGTCAGCTGAGCCGATCGCCTAGGAAATGCGTTGCACCTCCCGTGACGTCAGCTGTCTGCGCCTGAATGTTTGTGGTTCAAGCCTCGCTTTGGTATATGCCGGCTAATCCATCTTCACCATTCCGAACGGCTCTCCCACTACCTCTCAGCTGATAGCTGCATCCGGACCCTCATATGACGGTGACGCCGCTCTGGACCACTCTTTCCATGCTGTTTTTACCTACCAACATGTGAGTGTTTTTAATCCTGTCACCTCTAATAAAGCGTGCATATTACACTTAGAGGCGCCTCTCTCTCCTTGTCTTTTTGCAGTGTTTGGAGCCTGGTTCAGCTCTCTTGGAATGGCTGCCTACACCTAAGTGCTAATGGACTTATGTCATGTTCTCATGTTTACATGTGTATACATACCAAAAAGTTCCTTTACTATATAACATGTGGTATCTTTAGATACTTGTATATGGTCTTATGCACAGTCTCAATTGATTGTTCCTGGTTACTTTTATTCCTGTAAAGAGCAGGGGTTGTGCGCACATACTTGCCTTTGATGGTAATATTAGGGATGTGGGTGGTAAAAGTAGAGATAGGGGTGGTAATAATAGGGATGGTGTGGTAAAATTAGAGATAGGTTGCGGTAATATTAGGAATGGGAGTGGTAATATTGGAGAAAGGGGGTGGTAATATTAGAGATAGGGGTGGTAATATTAGGGATGGGGGTGGTAAAATTAGAGATAGGGGTGGTGATATTAGGGATGGGGGTGGTAAAATTAGAGATAGGGGGAGGTAGTGTTGTTTTTATGGCAATGAACTTGCATACAAACGTTAAATGGAGGATTTGGAAGTTACAGGTTCGAGCCCAGTTGACGGCCAGTCTAGGCAAATAGAGCTCTGTTCTGTGTGCATTTCCTCCCAGTTTGTAAGAGCTGAAGTCTTAATTGCCTTTAATTGGAAGGTATTTTAAGGCACTGTTGGACTAGATTTGGGAGTTATAGTAAACTCAATGAATACATGTCACAGAATATAAGGAAGTAAATGTGTGAGAATCTTCGCAAAGTAAGTTTACAAACATCAAGATCATTCAAATTAACCAGCTCCTGCAAATGGATGTACCTGTACTTCCTTGGGTTTCAGTGGTTCTGCCAGAATCATGGCTGCATCTATGCTTTTTTAGAGCTAGAGATGCTCTTTAATGTAAAGTGATCGGAGTAGATATACGGCCACCCAATCACTTTCCAGTGAGTGGCTTACCATAGAGACGAAGGACGAATTTCTTTCCCCCGATTGGCTCTATGGCGTGATGATTTTGTCACTTCCGGTTTGCTGTTTTCAAGCCATTACCGGCTTGTAAAGCATCTGATCAAATTGATCTTAGTTTGATTAGATTTTTGAGGGCAAAGAAGAGATCTGGGGTCTAACAGGCCCCAGATCTCTCAGTAAAGTGTACCTGTGCTATCATAAGGGATGATCAAAAAAATTAAAGACAGTGTGACATTTCTTTTTAAATAAATAAAAAAAACAATTTAAAAAAATAAAAGCGTCCCCTCCCCAGATACTCACAAGCAAATGTAAACACATATGTAAATCTCTTATGTAAATGGGGATCTCCCCACACATGTGAGGTACTGCTGAAAATATCAGAGCAAGAACAATAATTCTAGCACCAGACCTTCTGTTTAACTCTAAACTGTTTGTTGCGATTCCACAGGCATGCACAATTTTAAAGATTGACATGTTAGACGTGTTAGGTATTTAATTACTCAGCATAACATGTTCTTTTATATTTTATCCCCAAAAATTGGTAATATATTGTGTTTCTGTGCACTAAATTTCACTGTGCACTAAAATTCATTAAAGTTTATTTTATTCTAAAATTGGCATTTGATAAACTGCAGCACAAATATCGTGTGACATAAAAAAATTGAAACAACCACCATTTTTTTTCTCCAGGGCCTTTGATTTAAAAAAATAAATAATGTTTGGGGGTTCTAAGTAATTATCTAGTAAAACAAAAAAAAATACACAGATTTTTACATGTATGTAGGAATGGATGAAGCATGGTCACCAATGACAGGAAATACCTGAACACAGATCTTTATGGTAGGGTTGTCAGGTATTATTCTAAAAATTGAAAGATTTTGAAATGTATAAACATATCTTTGAAATTACCTTCACATTTTTTATAAGATTAAAGTGATTGGATTTAGATCTAATGTAACCCTAGATATCTATTTTTTTTTCTCTTGTGCAAATATTTTATTGAGCATTTCTCAATGAACATTTCAATATGTATGGCAGGAAAAACCTCCGTTCAGGAACAGTCATGTAGCATAATATCATTACATTATAACATAACTTCAGTAAAAGACAGGAATGTGGAAATTAGTTCCAAACAAGTAGTGCTGTGCATCGTATCAGGTTTAGAGGGTAAACCCCTTGTTGTTGGATTTGAGGAGGGACTAGGTTGTAGAAGCAGTCTCAGCAAGAGAGGGGAAAAGGACGTAGAGGGCAATTAGGGCTGTTTGGTATCTTTGCCGAGATACTGGTAAATAACATAGGAAGTAGGAGGGAGGGCGAAAGGTGGGATTGGAGGTCAAATGAACTAAATAGGATGAGAGGGATGGGGTGGGTGTGAGGGGGGTCAAAAGGAATAGGGGTCCTTAGAGAGGCCCAGAGTTGTAAATAATACCCTGAGAATTCAATCAAGATAACAGAAGTGAGCCATCCAAGTCAGGGGGTAGGAAGTGGTCTATCCAGGGTCTCCATAACTTTTTGTAGGAGGAAACTTTATCTAGAAGGGTTTCCTCAATCTTGGCGTGGACCATTACCTGAGTGATTCTATGTTTCATTGACACGATACATAGAGTAGGTGATTTCCAGGCCTTCACAATGGCCTATTTGGCCACTGTGGTGATAATAAGAAGGATTTGAAGGTTTGAATTGGCGGTGGGTCACAGTTAAGGGCTTTTTGTCCAGGAGAGCTATGGTCGGGTCGTGTTTTAATGGTGTCTCAAATAGGGTTGAGTAATTGTTGTGATCACCTGGGTATATACAACCCTATGTGCCAACATCCCAGGAAATAGGCATATAGCCAAGGATTCCCCCTAGATTTTGGGACTTTTAGGGCACAGATAATAATATCAACCATATAAAAGAAAATACAATTTATTACAAATAACAAAATACAAAGGTTTAAAATATTACAACCATATAGCATATGTAGCCAAAGTTGTGAAAGAAGAACAGGGTTTGTAGCAAGGCTGAATTTTCTTGCAGCTTTATGCAATTCTTGTCAAATGGCCTGACATGTTTCAGGATACACAATTCCCTTCTTTAGGGGCATTCATTTGCAAAAGACAAGATATATGCTGAAAGATATATACACACATATTAATGGATTATCCCAAGGAGGCGCATACATTTCCATGGATAGAAAAACTCAAAGCAGTATATAGCCAAACATTTCTCCTGCAGTGTTAATACAGAATAAGATTACCTTGTTAAGCCATGCTCCACATCCGTTTAGGTAAGTGTTAACCCCACAGGTAACGTCACCAGGGGGATGCTGGTGCCCAAGCCCACCTGGGATGGTGTGCCAGGGGGATGGGCGAGTAAGCGCCTACCACCCCACTGAACTCCCAAATCGAACCAGCGGCGGTCGTACGGAACAGTGAAGGCACCATCAGTCCCCGAATGGACAGCCGCCATGTGTGCCAATGAATCTGTGTGAAAGATTCATACAAACATATACTAGTAACTCAAAAAGTTAGAACATGCCAGATTTAACCACGGCCATATATAATGTGTATGGGATTTTGTATAGTTCCTACATGTAGCTAAGCTATGACAGTAACGGCAAGGGGCCTAGAAAAATAGTAGGCTGATTTAACTGTAGGTTTTTTTGATGCGGTATCCCAATATTGGGCCCGCTGTGAGGAAACCAGGAAGGCTTGCCAAAAATTGACCAAGGACAGCAAGAGAAGAAAAAGCCGTAGTGCCATACCGGCACACATATACCAAAGAAACATGTCAGAAAAGAGTCCCAATAACCCAGGGATAATGCCCTGGGAAATATGCATGAAACAATACAAGTGCATCTCCTTCAAGGCGGGATACTATAATCTTACCGTGCAGGCGAAATGGCAGAGGTCTGGCAGTGTCCGTGGTTGTGTTTTGCAATGAATGGCGTCTCCCTCATGTTCTAAATACCCACAATCAGGCCTGTTAGAGAGGTCAGGACTGACATCAGCGGGAGCGTCAGAGAGAATGGGGCAGGAACATCCCACCCATTCTGAGTGCGTGTGCAGCAGCACCGCTGCTGTTCAGCGCATCCACCAGAGCTCCCTGGAGTATTTCCCGTGACAGAAATAAACCACCTGCACAGGAAGAAGTGCGCATGCGTACTCCACAGGGCACGCAATCCGAGGTGCAAAAGGATCCTCACACACCAAGGAAGCCCCCCCACGGAGCCAAGGGCTCCACCGCCCCGACACGACCTGAAACCGTGGCCCAATAGGAGTCCCTGAGAAGGGCGTGCCACAGCTACCACGTTGGGGGTTCTTCCTCCGGGTCCCCTGATCAGGTGATCCCAGAGGAGGACATCTATGAATTACTCTCCTTAATGGAGGAACAAGATACTGATCTTATAGATATGGTGGATTTGGAATCCCTTCTAGCGGAACATATTACAAATGAAACTACACCAATAGCACATACAGCTTTACCAACTTTAACCCCTTCCTTACCGGGCACTTAAACCCCCCTCCTGCCCAGACCAATTTTTGGCTTTCAGCGCTGTCGCATTTTGAATGACAATTGCGCAGTCGTGCGACGTTGTACCCAAATAAAATTTGCGTCCTTTTTTTCCCACAAATAGAGCTTTCTTTTGGTGGTATTTAATCCCCTCTGCGTCATTTCTGATCGCCGCTATAAACAAAAAATGAGCGACAATTTTGCAAAAAAGAACAATATTTTTTACTTTTTGCTAAAGTACAAATCCATTAAAAAAATTATTCATCAGTTTTGGCCGATATATATTCTTCTACATATTTTTGGTAAAAAAAAAATCGCAATCGGCGTATATTGATTAGTTTGCGTAAAAGTTATCGCGTCTACAAACTGGGAATTGATTTATGGCGTTTTTATTATTTTTATTTTTTTTACTAGTAATGGCGGCGATCTGCGATTTTTATCGGGACTGCGATATTGGGGTGGAAATGTCGGACATTTTTTACACATTTTTGGGACCAATGACATTTATACAGCTATCAGAAATTTAAATGTCCACTGATTACTGTGTAAATGTCATTGGCAGTGAAGGGGTTAAGCAGCAGGGGGCAGTGAAGGGGTTAACAAATGTTCCCTGGGTGTGTTCTAACTGTGGGGGGGCAGGGCTGGCCGGGACATAACAGATCTAACTGATCCCAGTGACAGGGATCAGTAGATCTGCTATGTCCCCTGTCACAGAACGGGGAACCGCCGTGTTTACAACGGCGGTTCCCCGTTCTGAGGCTCCTGAAAGTGATCGCGGGTCTCGGGCGGACATCGAGTCCGCCCGACCCACGGGCACGCTCGCGCAGCGTGCGGCGAGCGCGCGCGCCGCCGCTGCCGCCAGGGGGCGCGCGGGAGCATGCGCAGTGGAGGACGTCCATGGACGTCCTCCCGGCATTTCAGGTCCGCGCTGGAGCCGTATTTCGGCTATAGCGCGGACCTGGAGTGGTTAAAGAAAAAATCAGACAAATTTCCCCAACTTTCCAATAATATCAATTTGGCAGCCTTTGTAGCGGCCACAAGTAGGGATATTAAAAAATTAAAAATTCAAAAAGTCGGTGGTGACGGAGATGTTGGGTCGGCCCTAGAGAGTCTTAAAAACAGGAAGGAAATTACTATAAAACCATCAGATAAAGGTGGGAATATCGTTATCATGTCAAATGAACAATATCGCTCTATGTGTTTAGACATTTTACAGAACGATACTATGTATAAACCGATTTCAAAACATTTAATTGAACAATACCATGCAAAATTTTTTGATTTGGTGGATGAAGCATTTGCTCAATCTATCATTGACAAGGATACCTGGGAGTTAATTCGGACTCCATTCCCAAAAATCCCAACCTTTTACAGCCTTCCAAAGTTTCATAAAAACAGAGTAGATCCTCCTGGGCGCCCCATCATCTCCGGTAATGAATCAGCCACAGAGAACTTGAGCAAATTTGTAGATATGCATCTTAGACCGCATGTGATCAGTTTACCTTCATATGTGAAGGATACAATCCATCTACTTCAACAACTAGAGGGTATGACTCTTGCACCTAATGCAATCCTAGTGGCAGTGGATGTGGAAGCATTGTATTGCTCCATCCCCCACCATCTGGGAATTGCAGCCATTCGTCACATTCTCTCTCAGTCACATAAGGATGACATTAAATTACATAATTTCATAGTGGATGCCCTTGAATTTATCTTGATGCACAATACCTTTTCTTTTGACGGCTCCCATTTCCTCCAGGTACAGGGCGTGGCGATGGGCACTTGCTGTGTTCCATCATACGCGAACCTGTACCTGGGGGAATGGGAGAGAACCCTCCTTTCTGATGAAATGCTGACATCATTTACTAGCCATATTTCGGCATGGTTCCGTTATATTGATGACATCCTTATCTTATGGGAGGGACCCGTGGATGCCCTTCAGGCATTCATGGGTGCAATGAACAAAAATAACTTCAATCTAAACTTCACTATGTCCTTTGATGAGTCCCAAATAACATTTTTAGATCCAACAATTCACAAAAATCAAGATGGAAGTCTATCTAGTGATCTATTCCGCAAACCAACGGCGGGCACACAATCCTGCATGCTTCTAGTGCCCATCCTCAGGCGTTATTGAAGTCTATCCCGTATAGTCAATATCTAAGATTACGAAGAAATTGCTCTAAGAAGGAGTTTTTTCTTAAGGAAGCACAAGCCCTTAAACTAAGACTTTTGGAAAGAGGGTATTCCCATAAATGTTTAAAAAAAACGTTCAAGAGGGCGTTCAAACAGGATAGGCACTCTTTACTTTTTCCGCCCCCCACGGCACACCCAACGTCCAATTACATGCCTAATCACATGATACAACATTCAGCACCAGGCAATTTGACAAATTATAAGTAAACACTGGCATCTATTAAGTGTGGATCCAGTGTTGCGCCAATGTGTACCTAATATACCGGCGATAACATATCGTAGAGCTAGATCGATGAAGGACCAATTAGTAACAAGTGAATTTACAGATTCATTTTGTGGAGACCCTTGCAAACGTAAGGGAACTTTCACATGTGGGGGGTGCCCATACTGTAAATATATGAATACATCATCAAATTTCATTTTACCCAATGGGTTTCCCTATAAACCAATACATTTTGCTAACTGCAAAACATCTGGTGTAGTATACCTGCTAACCTGCCAATGTGGCAGCTTCTATGTGAGCAAAACGAAACTCGAATTTTGGCGACGGGCATATCGCCACGTCTCCACCATGAAGACTGCCCATGTTGATTTTCCACTAGGCAGACATGTTAAAACTGTTCATGGGGGTTGTTGCCCCAAATTCAGTTTTATCATTGTGGATCGTATACACCCAAATCTACGTGGGGGTGACTGGAACAAGCTGTTAGTCCAGCGCGAAACACGCTGGATTGACAGATTGGAGGCCACAGCCCCACCTGGGTTGAACACCCAGTTAAGCTTTAGGCCCTTCTTGGAGGGTTTCAGCTCGGGGAGATGCGAGAAGGAGTGAGGGATGGGGATCCAAGCAATTCCTTAATTTTGGCACTTTGGTAGAGCCCATTTAGTCTGAAAAAGTTCCCTACACTGGGTAAGATGTACATGCATAGTTTGAGGACGGATTAGTATGGGCACTATATAGCCTGTTGGTTGGGTAGCCTTATGCGGGACTGGTTATGTGTTGCTTTGATGTGGGATTGTGCCATGTATATGGATGTTGGTATTGTCTTGTCCCTGCTCCACAGTCCCTTCTAGGGTGGGTGTGCCCATGCAGGCCATGGGTGGGTGGGCGCTATGCTGTTCCACCCGGCGCACAAAGGCCCCCTTTGGGTTTTTTCCCCACCCGGAGGGGGCAGCATCTGCTGGGCTGGGTCGGTTGGACGCCTCTAGGGGCGGACCCCGGCCCTGGCCACTTTGATGCGTCGGTGATTTGGACATGCGGGACCCGCTCCCCCCCTCCCTAGTCTCCCCCTCTCGGGGGGGATGTGTGGGGGTGGGGGGGTGGGCCGCGCACACCTTCTCAGGGACTCCTATTGGGCCACGGTTTCAGGTCGTGCCAGGGCGGTGGAGCCCTTGGCTCCGTGGGGGGGCTTCCTTGGTGTGTGAGGATCCTTTTGCACCTCGGATTGCGTACCCTGTGGAGTACGCATGCGCACTTCTTCCTGTGCAGGTGGTTTATTTCTGTCACGGGAAATACTCCAGGGAGCTCTGGTGGATGCGCTGAACAGCAGCGGTGCTGCTGCGCACGCACTAAGAATGGGTGGGATGTTCCCGCCCCATTCTCTCTGGCGCTCCCGCTGACGTCAGTCCTGACGTCTCTCTAACAGGCCCGAACGCGGGCATTTAGAACGTGAGGGAGACACCATTCATTGCAAAACGCCACCACGGACACTGCCAGACTACTGCCATTTCGCCTGCACGGTAAGATTATAGTATCCCGCCTTGAAGGAGATGCACTTGTATTTTTTCATGCATATTTCCCAGGGCATTATCCCTGGGTTATTGGGAGTCTTTTCTGACATGTTTCTTTGGTATATGTGTGCCGGTTCGGCGCTACGGCTTTTTCTTCTCTTGCTGTCCCTGGTTAATTTTTGGCAAGCCTTCCTGGTTTGCTCACAGCGGGCCCAATAAACCATTGGGATACCGCATCAAAAAAACCTATAGTTAAATCAGCCTACTATTTTTCTAGGCCCCTTGCTGTTACTGTCATAGCTTAGCTACATGTAGGAACTATACAAAATCCCATACACATTATATATGGCCGTGGTTAAATCTGGCATGTTCTAACTTTTTGAGTTACTAATATATGTTTGTATGAATCTTTCACACAGATTCATTGGCACACATGGCGGCTGTCCATTCGGGGACTGATGGTGCCTTCACTGTTCCGTACGACTGCCGCTGGTTCGATTTGGGAGTTCAGTGGGGCGGTAGGCACTTACTCGCCCATCCCGCTGGCACACCATCCCAGGTGGGCTTGGGCACCAGCATCCCCCTGGTGACGTTGCCTGCGGGGTTAACACCTACCTAAACGGATGTGGAGCATGGCTTAACAAGGTAATCTTATTCTGTATTAACACTGCAGGAGAAATGTTTGGCTATATACTGCTTTAAGTTTTTCTATCCGTGGAAATGTATGCGCCTCCTTGGGATAATCCATTAGATACCATCTGGTGAGTACTTTGTAGATGGTTTCCAGTGCTACAATGTTGGGTGAAGCTGATTTGGTTGCCTGCCATATATGTGCCCAGTCCACTGGATCTAAGGATTGGTTTATGTCTCTTTCCCATTTACTTGTGTAAGTCGGTGGGGAGAATGTGGAGCTTGATGAGAGAAGGGTATAGAGGTCTGAGTTTAGACCTTGGTAAACCTAAATTTGACATTAAATCCTAATATCAGTTTAAGTGGAGTCTTTCCGCTGGGTGCACAGTCTTAAAGGATCTCCATCCTTTAAACTCCAGAATCCAGTAAAATGAATAATCTTTTTTGCCAAAAAGCCTGCTGTGATCAAGGCTTTTGCCAAAGCATGTAAGCTGTTTTTAGCCACCTATATGTAGCAATAAAAATTATTCAGTTTACTGGACTCTGGAGTTGCTGGCTACCTTTTCTTCTGAATACTTGTTACAACAGATGGAGACCCTTTAAGCCTGTGCACCCAGTGGAAAGACTCCTCTTAAGATTGGTCAGGAGTCTCCTTTGTTGAGAGCGCTGTTCTTGAGTGTCATTATAAATAAAGTGCAAGTTTGTGTGGCTATTTGATCATACCAAAAAGTCATGAAAAAATGCAATAATTCTTAGGTGCAAATTCATTCAAGCAATAAACCATGACTAAAAATATATCTATGTGCAAAAAATATAAGTTTCCTCAAAATTCTGGTTATGTGCAAAAACACTGATTATTCTGTGCAAAAAAGTGCAAATGAACAAAAATGTGAATTCCTTCAAAATTCTGGTTATGTGTAAAAACGCTAAATCAATCAAACAAATCCCAATATCTTTGCAAAAATAAATTCATACAAAGTCCTGAATATGTCCAAATACTCTTAAATTAATAGAATGTACTATGTGCAAATATGTCTATGCACCTTAGAATTATTGCATTTTTTCATGACTTTTTGGTATGATCAAATAGCAGCGCTAGAGCCACAGAAACTTGCACTTTATTTATATATTTTTGTTCCCGTACTCACTGGCACATGTGTTGAGGCAGCAGCTAAATTTAGTATTTTTTGTAAATATTTTGTAATATAATACTTATCAACTTATTATTATTAATATTAATATTATTATTATTTAACATTTAAGCACCTCCCTTTGCGCGGTACCACCCCCCCTCATATATCCTTGTGTGTCGTTAGTCTAACCTGATACACCAATGTTTCTCAACCTTTTTACTTTTGAGGAATCCCTGGCAAAACATTTGAGACCTTGGGGAACCCCTGAAATAATGTTCACGCTTACAGCTCATGGAACATTGGTATGATCAGTGAGCTGTTGATTATTTTTAGAAATAGCATTAAATAAAAGCAAGGAATTAGTACATTGGATGGGACATTAACCCCTTTTAAGACGGTGCCTCCTGACCCTTTAAGAGGTTTCAGATGATGGGAAGCGGGGTTTATGATCATGTTGACGTGTTTCGGCCTTAGGCCTTCATCAAAGCATAAATGTATAACAGTAACACACATATATATACAAAAATGCTGCTCTCTTGAAACCAGGAGGGCAGTGCACATTCAATTTAAAAAAATCACATGATGGGGCGTGGCCGAATGTGAAGGAGCGAGTACGTGAAGGAGAGAGCTCCGGCGTCCATGCAATAGAATCAGTTACAATCATCCGAATCCTGGGGCTATCTGTTGTGCCGAGCAGCAGTGTGGTGGACGGAGACTCCTGCAGAGCATTTTGATGCCATCTAAACGGCCATCAACCAAGAAACAGCCACCCCCTGAGGGTTGGGCTCTCCCGGGACTACACGTGCGGTGGCCATCTTGCCACATGGAACAAACATCATGGAGCAGGATGGAGAGGACATGGCTTCGGCAGCAGGTACGTCCCAACCCCTGGTGGATACTTCAAACACTGGCAGCTATAGAAGCTAGTACAACTACCCTTATGGGATGGATCAATGCCCTGGCCATAGACTATAGCTTACTCAGGCAAGATCGGGATAAAATACGGGGCCGGGTCACGGAAGCAGAGAGCCGCATTTCTGAAGTGAAGGATACTGCAGCCTCTGCGTCTCAGCAAGCAATGGAACTACAATACACGGTTAAAATCGCAAAATGGTGCATTCAGAGGATGCCGAAAATAGGATGAGACGTAATAATGTGCGGGTGGTGGGCATCGCAGAGGGCTCGGAGGGCCAATACCCTGCAGGGTTTGTGAGAAATTCTTCAAGAAGTTCCTCACCTTGCAGCATGTCTCCTCTGCATACATAGTGGAAAGAACTCAGAGTCCCAACAGGCCTCAGGGTGCTCCTCCAAGACCGTTCCTGGTGTGTCTCCTGAATTACAGGGACAGAGATCTTATCCTGGCTGAAGCTAGAAAGAAACAACAGCTTTGTTATGGCAATACTTCCCTGCATTTCTTTCCGGATTTCTCGCCTGATTTACAAAGATGCAGACGTTCGTTCGTGGAGGTTCGTAAACGGCTGCGGGAGAAGGGGCTCAAATACAGCATGTTGTATCCCAGCAAGCTCCGGGTAGAGCATCTAGGATCGGTGAAATTCTTTGAGGTTCCTTTGGATGTGTCGGACTGGCTGGACACCATGGATTAATACTAACGCCGGATGGTAAGAGTTAATAGACCACCTGTGCCTGGAAGGATTAAAAACCTAACTGCTCGTTACATCCTGACTAGAACCTTTTCTATGGGTCTATCTAGCCCAATCTCTTGCTCATAATACCTTTGATATGCCCATGCTGCTGTATGGGGGTTAAAACTCCTGTTAATGTTAAGTGACATGCATTACACCCTCAGTATGGCAATGTGACATCCTGGAGCATCTTACCTTCTTTGACTTTGCAATGCAACTGCATGAAGGTCAACAGCTCTCCAATCTTATGGAGTGTGAAGTTTCCCACCCAAATTAGTGACCAAGTTGGTGGAGGGGCTCCCCTGGTTCGCCCCCTCCCCCTCCTCCCCCCTTCCTTACTTTCCCTTTTGGACACGGACGCCAAGTTCTCATGTTTGCACCTAGAGCTCCAAGTTCAATAGATTCTATAAATCCTTATACTCGTCTATTCTGCCTTATGATGTAGGTGACTTGATGGAGGTGCTAAAGGACTTGCAGTTACCTAGCCTACCTGAAGACTCTAGGGAAGCATTGGAAGCCCCATTTATGGTGGATGAGGCCCTTGCGGTGATTGGGTCGTTCCCTTCAGGCAAGGCCCTCGGTCCGGATTGGCATTCCAGTGGAATAGTATCACCAATACTCTGAACTCCTTGCCCCTAGACTGCTGCAGCTATATGTTACGAAAATGAGAGTCTTCCCCCCTCATTGGCCCAACCGGATAAGGACCCCCTGAAATGTGCGTCATATAGACCCATATCGTTATTGAATATGGACTTCAAGGTGTTAACTAAAATACTGGCCACTAGACTGATGCCCATATTGGATCATATTATTTCCCCTGACCAGACGGGGTTTATGCCCAAGAAGGCCACAGATAATCTTAGGAGGGTTTTCACACACACTCAGCTGACTGCAGAAACATCTAGCGGGAGGGAACTTGGTCTTTTTGGACCTGGAAAAGGCCTTTGATTCTATTGATTGGGGCTACATGTTTCAGGTATTGGAGGTGTTTGGCTTTGGGACCGGGTTCCGGCAGTGGATCCGTATCCTCTATCAGTCACCTACAGCAGCTATTAAAATAAATAGTATGATATCCAATTTTTTTTCGATTTGCTGGAGCACTAGGCAGGGTGCCCGCTGTCACCTGGCCTGTTTGCAGTGGTGAAAGAACCTTTGGCAGCGGCATGCAAGCCTCCAGTGAGGTGCAGGGTATTTTGGTTAGTAGTTTGACTGAGAAGACGGCACTTTATGTGGACGACATAGTACTTTTTCTGCGGGACTCGGACTCATCCTTAATGGCGGCATTGGCTATCCTAAACAAATTTGCCAGGTTTTCTGGTTTGAAAGTAAACTGGGATAAATCACAGGTCCTTTTACTGCAAACTACCAGTCCCTCCTGTAGGGTCCTATCTGATTGCCCTCTGCAACAGGTGGATAAAATCAAATATCTGGCCCTATACATATCCAATACAGTGTCAGACTTTATAGCATTAAATGTAACTCCATTACTGTCAAAACTCAAAACTAGTTTGCAGACTTGGCAGAATCTACCCTTAACGCTTATAGGTAGAGTGAATCTAATAAAAATGAAAAATTTCCCCTTATTTCTGTACATATTTCAGAATTCCCCAGTGTGGATACCAAAATATGTGTTTAACAGTATAGATAGACTGGTCACATCCTTTCTATGGCAGGGGTGTCACCCGAGAATCAAGTTATGGGTGCTGCAGCTAGGAAACAGGGAGGCCTGGCGGTACCAGACTCTTATCGTTATTTTCTGACAGGTCAACTTGTGTTTGCCCACAGGTGGGTGAGTGCCCCGGATCTGGACGCCGCTACATACCTGGAAGCGGCGGTGGTGGGTTCTTATGAGGCGCTGGCTGACTTGCCACTGAGGGGGAATAGGGCCCCGTACCCGACCACGCTGTCTATGAGGGTGGTGTGCTGGGCATAAGGAATAACTGGCAACAGGAACAGTGAAGTAGTGTTTTCACTGGATACCCCACTGTGGAAAAATCCTGCCCTGAACCAGTTTTTAGAACACCCAGATCCTGTGGTGTGGATGGGGTTTGGGATCAAGGAACTGATAGACATAGTGGGGGGTGGCAGATTTCTGACATTTGATGATTTAAAAGGTAGATTCTAGTTGCCTAATTTTCGCTTGTTCCTCTACCTGCAACTCAGGCATGCTTATGCTGCCCAATTTGGGCACGCTCTGATCACTTTCTACAGGGGAGATCTGGAGGCACTTCTGAGGGAGGAGGACCTAGAGAAGGCTCTGGCCACTATTTACAAACAACTTTTCAGAAATAGGGGGGAGCTCCTTATGACATGCAGGGCGGCTTGGGAGGCGGTGTTCCCGCAGCTGGATGGGGATGACTGGGATGACATTTGGGACATTAACTTCACTAGGCTGGTGTCACCTAGGGATCACCTGGTCCAATATAAATTTCTGCACAGGGTGTATCTGACCCAGGCAAGGTTGGCCAAGATGTTCCCTACCCGGTCGTCCTGTTGCTGGTGGTGCACCACTCTGGAAGCAGACTTCACCCATATTTTCTGGGGGAGCGGGTCAATACAGTCCTTTTGGCATGAAGTGGCTGGGTGTGTGGAGGAGGTGGTTGTGGTGAACGTATTGGTAACGCCAGAGGGGTGTCTCCTGGGTCTGGTGGATACCCTGGTCCCCAAGAGGGCAACGAGAATTTTATTAACAATACTACTGTACTATGCAAGGAAAACTATTGTTATCTCTTGGAAAAAGACGATCCCTCCGAGTCTAGCAATATGGAAGACCATGGTGAATAAAGTGATCCCTCTATATAAGGCAACATATGTCAGTAGGGGTAACCCACTTAAGTTTGATAAAGTGTGGGGTAGCCTGATAAACAGTACGGACCCCGTATCTGATTAATACAGCAGGGTGCAATAAAATTCACAGTCTGTACATTGATGCCTTTGTAAGGATTATATAGGGGTGACAATGAAATAGGAGACGGGATGTAGGAAAGGGATCTAATTGAATGTATATCCTGCCTTCTGGGGTCTTGATCCTTAAATAAGAACTGGTGGAGTCCTGGGGAGGCGGGGGTCCAGAGTTGGGCCGAGTGTCGAAGTAGGAGTTGTTGTATGCTGTATGTTAAGGGCCATGTTTCTCTAAACCCTTTATGTCTTTGCATGTGTCTGTGTATATAAAACAATAGAGATAATCTTTAAAAAAAAATAAAAAATCACATGATACTGTAATTGATATTACATATGGAGATCACACCAAGCCTGAATTAGACAGGCACCTATGGCAGAGAGTGAAAAAAACCAAACAATTTTTTTTAACCCCTGCTAGTCAATAGGTGCAGCAATGAAAAAAACGCTCAGTCCATACATAATAACCGTAGATGCAATGCAAACTGGTATTGCTTATCTCAAAAATAGGTTGACATCCATCCTGCTATTCATTCATAGAGGCATCCGGGTATTTAATGTATGGATCCACCACACCTCTCGTTGGAGTAGCGTGCGATGGCATTCGCCCCCTCTTGTAGGTTTCTTAATCTGTTCCAAGCCAAAAAACGAAAATGCATCAAGATTGCCATTATGCACTGTCCTAAAATGTTTTGCTACATTTGAGATATTTTTGGCATTTGGGTTGGTTATGTCATTATAGTGTTCTGAGATTCTAACTCGTAAATGGCGAATTGTACAACCAACATATTGTAACTAGAGTTGAGCGAACACCTGGAAGTTCGGGTTCTGCTGGTCCGTCCGAACTTCGGGACAAAGTCCGGGTCCGGGTCCGGACGGAACCCGAACGATCGCAGCAACAGGCACGCTAGCAAGCCCAAGGCAGGCCTGGGCCTGGGCCTGAAACAGGGCTTCAAGCCTGCCTGGTCGTCTTGGGCTTGAAGGTCCACAAGCGAGTTGAGATCAATGTTATACAACCAACATGTTAAGCGGTAAATGCTCAATCTTAGAGTCTTGTGATATTACTGTATTGGTTGGGTTTACGGTTTTTATAGAGTTTACATCGTTTTGTAAAATCCTGTCACGTATTACCGTTAGAACTACGTAAAAGCAAAAAACCGAACCTTGTCTAATTCTTTGGATGTTCTCCCCCGCTTACGGTAGCGTGCGATGAGGTTGCTCTCCACACCACCTAGGTATGTAATTTATGGGCCTACGGAGATACTTACTTAT
>BLSH010272260.1:315044-331395 GCA_018402905.1 Glandirana rugosa | reverse complement strand
GAATGTGGCATTGTCTTAGCATATGTGAAAGGGAGTGTCTTTACCTGTGAGGAGGATGGGTGGGCTTTGCAAGGGTATATACCAGAGGACAGTCTCCTGGGGTTCTCTCTTTGGCTCGTGATCCTACAACAATGGTGACGTAAGATTCTCTGTGTCCATATCTCCTTTTTGCTATGTTCCTTTTCCTGTAAATTTCCTTCCTTAGTAACATTCTGTTTTTACATTGCAACACCATTTTCTTTTGTGTATTACTCCCTTAGTATTTTATTGATAACTTTGATGCTTTTAAGGTTTTAACATCTACCCCATATTTGGTTATATGTGATTAGTGACTAGCTTCTTTTCTGTACAAATAAATTAGATCTTTATTTTTTAGCAAAGGTGTCATTGATTATTGATTTTATTTGTAATAACCGCAACAGCATTGGTTGATTTTTATATAGACAAAAGGTTGTAATCATTTATTTTATTTATCATCAAGCGTATAAGTGTGTTAGGTAAACATCGCTTTAACTCAACCAGTACATAAACAAAGTTATTGACATTGTTCTTGATCACACAGTAAAGTTTGTACTATCAATCCTATGAGAGCGAAAGTTATTTTTTTGAAAGGTGACACCAATTATATCCATTTAAATGGACATCTACATTAGTGTGATTGCTACCTACAACACTAAATGTATGTTCATAAAGTGTGAATAAGCAGATCTATTTACTGCAGTCTCCTTTATATGCTTTAATATATAAGTCTATGTATTTTCCACTGACACAAATTCACACAGGATAGCCCTATTTTGAGTCCATTTAAGGTTCTTATTTTAACTGAAGGTATGCCTAGGTTACTTTCATATCTTATTCATGCTCCAAATCACTGTTTTAAAAACATCTTTGAGGGTCTAGAAACATGCTAGCAGCATTCTGCTCTCTGAGGTTGCAACATGTTTTTTTTCCAAAGCGTAGTCCCCATATCTATCTCTTTGGTGTAAAGGATAACTTGACTTTAAATAATACATAAAGGCACATTTTTTGCAGGTAAAAAAATGTGCATGTATTTATTTTTTTGGAGGCTGTATAGCATTGCATCAGTGATCAGCAGATTGCTGGTGCCATGTCCAATACAGGTAGGCAGATACACTGACAGGAAGAATCAATTAACTAGCACAGCACTCCACAGTACCATGGTAGTTCATTGAGAACTACAAGTCCACATGCACAAAGGATGCGGGTACTTGTAGTTCATTCATTCACAGAACTCTGTGAATGAATGATGCCGCTGTGTGGGCAGAGCCCAGCATTACTGCACTGATTTAAAAAACTGAAAGCTAGTACACGGAACTTCTCCCCATACTGCTGTCACATGGAGGGAGGATTGGCCAGTGGCTGCAGCATTGGGAACATGTTACATGTGCCACCCTAAAAACGGGTAGAACATGTAACATGTTCACAAAGGTGAACTTATCTTTTAACCTCACTCAGGTATGTATCTTTTCAGTTTTAGACACACTGCTGATTTTGTTTTTTCATTGATGGCTTTGAGACTAAGGGCTAGTTTACATTCACTTCAAAACATGGCTTCGGACATGCTTTGTTAAAGCTCTCTGAATACCATTCAAAGCTCCTGTCACTAAATAAAATGGTTAGCTTATAGTTCTGTTTGTGCTTCAGTGAGACTTTGATGAGGCTTCGGTGGGGCTTCAACAAGGCTTCGATGAGGCTTCGGTGGAGCTTCAATGAGCCTTTGGCAGGGCTTTGGTTGGATTTCATGGGGCTTCGATGAGGCTTCAGTGGGGCTTCAAGTGAGCTTTGCCATAGGCTTCTATGGAGGCTTTGAAGCACCTCTAAAGCTACATGGGGTGTAATTTTTGAAGCGAAGCCGAAGCAAAGCAAATCAAAAGCAAGGTGTAAACAGGACTGTAAGCTAGCCATTTTATTTAATGACATGAGCTTTGACTATCTTTCATTTACCACTACGGTCAAGGATTCGATCCTTGCTGAGCAAGAGGAGTCCCTCAAAATGGACGTGTCCCATGTGAAAAAGGGCCTAAGGGTCCATGCACACTGGGCTTAAAAAAAAGGCAGTTGTTTTGACAGAAAAAACGCTCATATTGGGCATTTCTGTACAGGCGTTTAGGATTGTTTAGTGTTTTGGGGGTTTTTTTTACATAAAACTGCTCTCAAAAACGAAAACCAGAAGGGTTTTTTGTCTGCCTCTAAGTGCTAAGTTTAAAATATGTCTCTAAACATCCTAATGTCCATGGACACATAGAATAACATCAGCTGCTTCTAAGGGCAAAATGCTAAACTCCTCTAGAAGCAATGAGGAGATGCAAATAGTTTCACATCTGTGCCACCCTATTTATATTTCTATATTTCAGATGGTCAATTGGGGTGTGTACACTTATAAATGAAACCTTTTAGTGTACTTATGATCTTTATTTTGATCAAGAATGGGGTAAACTGTTTAAACAAGCTGTATGGCCAGTTTACTTCTTTGTAGTATGTTAGTGCTTGTTATGTCACATGTTAGCATGTGTTGCATTATGGCAGCCCATTGGAAATGAATGGGCTGCCATTGCACATTATTTTAGCAAGAAATATACATGGCCCTATTTTGCAATGAACCACAATTTCCTACCATGCATTTTCTGCATTAAAATGTGCTACAATGCAGATACCAAATGCAAGTGTTATTCAAAATAAATGGATTTGCAATGCCGTAATGCAATAAATGTGTGTTACTGAATTCTGCGGTAATACATGCAATACTATGATACAGAACTGCAAATTCAACTTCAGACTTGTCTTGTCTTCTTCTGGCTGGAAATGTATCTATTATTATCCATTAAGAAAATCTAATTTTAACTCACCTTTTCCATTTTCCATTCCATTTTTCGTCAATTTCCAAGAATTGGAACCCAAAGAATATAATCTATAGGGTAATAATACGATTATTGTCCAAACCACCTTAAACTGAATTAAAAGGTAGCTACAGGGAAGCATTACTATTTAACTTTGTCAACTGCACTATCTCTTGTTGGTAGCAAGGAGAATCTGAGTTCAGTCTTTCTTTATTATTTAGCATTCATATATTTTTTATATCTCCCCAAAGTCAATCTAACTTAGTGCGTACCCTCCTAGGATTATTTCAGTTTGCATTTCCAGGTTCTGGAGCGCTAAACAGTTTAGAACATCATTGTGTACTGGGCAGAAAGTAAAAGGAATGATGAGATTTCTGCAGGCAGAGTTATGAGAATCAGTGAGCTATTCACCTATAACCTTGATGCGCATTGCTTTTTCTGTCGACAGATGGATAAATTATATGTGGCCTGCTGCCTCCATGGTGCTTTACACTGGAGGCTGCTTTTTTGCATTCGATTTTGGATGTAAGAAAATCTGAAACAGCTAGGCATGCTTTAATAGAATGACTTTCAACCCATGGTGCCAAAGTCTATGAACAAATCTACATTGTGAGACATTTCTATAATTATAATCTGAATGTTCTGCTCTCTTACAGCAGGCAACGTTGCATATATAATCATTTTTAGTATTTTTTCTTTTAGTGTAGGATAACCCATTTATCTAACGATATAAGAACTTAGCAATTTGCTGTTCTAGAAAAATATAACAAAACATTTAGCCTTTTAGAAAGTCCTGCCTAAACGCATACATAATTATTAATTTTATTATAGCAGAAGTACCTGTGTGCCTACCAGAAACCTGTTACGGACAACATGACTTTAGGGCTGCCACTCTGGCCCTCTCATTGGCCCAGTGAAAGGAGATTGCCAGGATTTATTCCTAATGTCAGCCCTCTATTAACAGAGAAATTTGTTTCAGAGTGGCACACAGAGGAGATTTTTCCAGGCACCTAGTGTTTCTGCCCCTAAAACCGAACTTTATTTTATTGGTTTAGAACAGTTGACAGATTTAATTTAAAGAACATGCATAGTGTATTTCCAGTGAGCATTTATTTTAACTTAATTTTGAAACGTTTACCTTGAAGTGAGTTTTAAATGTTACTTTCATATTTTACTCTGTTGACCTTTTTGTTTTTCGAATAAATTTAGGTATTTTTAAGATAACCACAATGGGGAGAATAAATCAGTTACTGCACTCAAGCTATCCTACTGCTAACAACTTTTTGAAATGCAATTATCAGACACATAGGGAGCAGAATTTTTTGGAATTCATTGGCTGACTCATTAGAAGGAGCACTGTCAAGGAAAGAAAAAAGCAGAAAGTGCAGCCTGTTTTTGTAATGAGCAAATATGGCTGATGCCATTTACATATATTATTACGCTAACTATATGGACAAACAATGTTTTAAAAGAATTCACAAGCTGAAAAGATTGCTTCAATGAAAAATCAAGAAGACTGTACATTCCTGACAGGAAATGTTGAAGTTATTAATTAATAGGGTGGCTGGGGTTTTACTGGACCAGCAGTGCCTCTGTAGATTGCTAAAGCACTACAAAGCACCTTGTCCCCATGTTGATGGGGACATGGGCCTCTTCCCCACAACCCTGGGCTGTGGTTGTGGGAGTGCGCAGACAGAGGGCTTATCAAAATCTGGAAGCCCCTTATGACAAGGGGGCCCCCAGATCCCACCCCCCCAATATGTGAATAAGTATGCGGTACATAATACCCCTACCCATTCACCAAAAAACTGTCAAAAAGAAATAAAAATGCACACGCAGTTTTTGACAATTCCTTTAATAAAAATAAAAAAACAATATCCCTCAATGTAGATCCATCATTAATTGCTCCGCAGCCGCCACACATAGGGACCAGAAGAAAGAAAAAAACCCAGTGGGACGTCACAGATCAGGGCATGCTGGGTCAGTGACATTATATGGGGGTGGTGCCCCCAGATGACATTGCCTGGTAGCTCCGCCCCTTACCTATTTAAGAACTGTCAGATGCGGAGCAGGCAGCTGGCGTTTAGTCCCTTCGTCAAAGGCGGAGCATTTTTTCTTTTTCTGTCTGTTTTGGAGCATAGGGGAAGACCCATGCCATTTTTTTAAACATTTCTGTATTGCCGGCAATGGCATTGTATTGCCGGAAAAATTATATGCAGTTTTTGTTTCTTTATAAATGTCAGTTTTTCTGCAGCAGTTTCTATACATGTCAAATAATCCAAATAATTTAGTGCAGCGCAAAAAATGTCTCTGAGTATAAATTATAATATATTGCAACGTCCATTAACATGGTTTCTTATGGAGAGTAAAGAACGACAAGTCCCACTGGTGAGAACACGTGCAGTTCTAAGTACATGCAGGTGAGGGAACACGTGTGTCCTGCCACCACAGACACTCTTAGCCTCTCACCTCATCCACTCGACCCGTGAGGGTCACACAGCATATATAGATTATCCCTGCAGTAGAATCATCTATTCCTGAATAGTTCAGTCAGGTCCCTCCAAACACCGTCCAGGGGACATGCCACAGGAATTGCACGTGAAAGAATAATAAAACAAAATCTAGTGCTCTCCGTTTGATAAAACCACTCGATATTTATTAAACAAACTGTTACTCACATTTTCCAGCACCTCCACTGGTGTAAGTACATGCACGACTGATATATAGGGCAGCGGTGTGAACTGGCAACTGGCGTGGCTTCCACCTCCGTACGCGTTACGTCCGGTACAACGTGGACTTCCTCAGCGTGAGATGGAGCCAGCCAGAAATGCCTTACTTATATAGTCATATTGATTTGATTCACCGGCTGCAGCTAGAAGCATTGCGCGGACAGTAAAAAGAAACCCGGAAGTGTTTAGGAGCGGGCAGTGGGAGGCGGAAAGGCTCTATGCGTTCCATCTAGATGGTCGATCTGCGCATGCTCGCCTCTTTCTCCCCGGCATCTCGTATGTCTCTCTGCATAATAGCAGAGACGGAAACAGAATCTGCGTTCCATCTGTGCCGATGACGTATACGGGACCCGCCCCTTCCCCTTCCTACTCGGGTTAATATGCTAATGTGACCTCTGAGAGTCTAATTGGTTCAGCGGGGAGCCCTCCCACTCACTCAACGTGAAGTTACATGTATAGGCCCGCCCATTTAGCTCGTTTATTTTTTTTTTCTACTGGCCGTTGGCCAATTTTCATTTTGTTGGTCATCATATCCATACTTGGGTTAAACACAGTAATCTGGTCTGAATGGGGTGTGCATGGAGATATGACTGTGAGCCCGGGCATTTGTTTTTAGTTTCTTATGGCAACGTTGTCTTAAGGTTTTAACTTGTGGTTTGGTCTGTCCTTTTTCAATGCATCCCTCCCTGTATTTTATATAAAGTGTATAATTGATCACTCAATAATCTGCTGTGTGTTCCCTTTGGAGCCTCTTCCCACACCTGAGTGCGGGAAACCTTTTTTGTGTTTTGTCTGTGTTTTGGTTCTGGGTACCCCACCCTGATTATAGGGTGTGCCGGCAATGAGGATCTTATACAATATATAGGAACGGGGTTATTGTTGCTCTTTTTAACCCAATTTTGCTCATAACTCTAAACTAATGAGCTGTAAAGGCTTTTAAAGCATTGCCTATGGAGGTTTTTGGGAACCAAGGTTTTTTATGATTTTGTGATGCACATCATTTTAAGACTTTATATGTTTGGTATCTTTTTATTTAAAACTACCTCATGTTTTATATTTTATTGTACAAGTATAGTGCAGCGCTAAACCTCAGTGAATAAAGACAAATCAAAAAGTTGAATAAGAAGAAAATGTGCCAATGGTAACAAGTGAAAAGATGATAAAAGGAAAACAATAAATCAATAACTGCACCAAAGAAGCCAATATGAATAGATAAGGTGTTTTCCTTAATACGCAATGATAAAAGATACTGTACTTATGTGCAGGATCTGTGATGCTGAGCAAGTAAATCAGATGAAGTATTGTGCTCCCCAAACCAAACAGTGTGATGAGCTTATTACCAGATGGTATTGACCACTGTATTAGAGGTGATCATATGTGCTATAGAGGGTATTAAGGGCTCCCTCCGAACTTTCTGTGTTCATTTGACTCAAGAGTAAAACACAAACAGTGCTCTCATAGTGTAGTAGTGTAATTAAAAGCTTTACTGAAGAGGGGGCGGAGCCAGCTGGGGACCGAGATGGCCGCGTAATAGCTGAGCTCCGAACACAGCGGGACATCAGCAACCTTTGGCAGCCGCCACAGCACTCACAGACGCACCCTCCACCCGCAACCCGACTGGGGGAATCCCGGACTTCAATCGGGAGCGATGCCGCACAAAAAGCAGCAGAGCGGGCGCCAGAAGAAGCTGACGGCCTTCTTCACCACAGGCCTAAGGCAAGATGGTGCTGGCGACATAGCGACATCAACGCCGGAGCTCCGCACAGCCGCTCAGCACAGCCAAAAGGGAGCCACACAGAAGAGATTATGCTCTTCAAGGAATGTGAACTCCCCACCAGCCACACCAACATCAGGGAGCCCGGAAAAGACCAGATTCAGAGGGGATGCAAGCCACGAGGTAAGCTCGCAGGAGTCAGGGGATGACACAAGGGACCTCCCTGACTCCATAGATTAGATCAGCAGACAAACCTGTCCTGGATACTGTCCTGAAAGAGATGCTAGTCTCCCTTAGAAGCTCCCTACAGTCAGACCTAATCTCATGTGTGCATAAACTCAGTACAGAACTGCATGATGTTAGGGCCAGGGTGGATCATATTGAACATAAAATGGGGGGAATACGCTACGACCATTAATGACCTGATAGATGCATCTAACAGTCATGATGATGAGTTGGACGCCATTAAAGCCAAAATGGCGGATATTAAAGACAGGTCCAGAAGGAACAATATTAAGATTAGGGGTATCCCCGAATCAGTCCAACAGAGAGACCTCTCTGTGTATGTCACCCAGCTCTTCAGCACCATCGCTCCTGAGATGACCCCTTTAGACCTGACGATCGATCGGATTCACCGACTACCTTAACCCTCCTTTCTGCCTGACAATGTTCCTAGAGACGTAATCTTAAGACTACATTTTTTTCATGTTAAAGACCATCTGATGTCTGCTACCAGAAACCAAGACTCTCTTCCTGAGCCATATAGTATTTTTTTGCTGATCTTTCCCAGTACACACTGCTTAAAAGGAGGAACCTCTCTACTATCACGAAGGCACTCCTACAAATACAACCTACAATACAAATGGGGGTTCCCAACCAAACTAGTAATTACCAAGGAGGGAAAAGAATACGCAATCAGGAGAGGTATGGCCTTGTTGAAATCGTGGGGAATAGTCCCGGATCAGCAATGTAACACCACTCCGTCTACTTCCCCGCAAAGGGTGGAACCAGAATGGCGCACTGTGACCACTAAAAACGCTCGCTCTCATAACTGACCACTGCCCAAGGCATCCGACCTTACGACCTTACACTCTCATGCATATCCCGCTGGAAAGGAACTTATACCCTTTTCACCCCTCCAAGTTACTAATAAGTGACTATGTGTCACACCCGCACAAACTGTATAGACGTTTGGCTAGTTGCCATGTTTTGCACTATTTGTTGGTTTGTTTTCTTTTTCTCCTTTTGCAGTCAGATCCATTCATACCTTGATACATCCTGATTCAAAAGTCAACGATTTGCCACTTCCCTGCCTGAGCCGAGGGTTCTTCAGATTCAACCGCCTCTCCAAGCTCATGAGCCACCTCCATGTAAGTAAAAGTATCGACTACGCATACGAAGCACCACATACGTAGTAATGCCTATTAACTTACTTACTATTAAAGGCCTCAACCACCCCGCCAAGCGTAGGTCCTTATGGTCAGAAGCTCTGCAGACCAATTCAGATGTAGTATGTGTCCAAGAGACCCACTTTGCGAAGAATACTCCACCCAAATGCACCCACCCCAGGTTCCCACTCATCTTCACTGCTAACGTGGAAACAAGAAAACGAGGGGTGCTGATCGCAATAGGGGACTCAATTGACTTCAAACTTCTTACATCAGTGGAAGACCCACAAGGAAGATACCTATTTCTTATGTGCACCATTAACAACTCAACATACACAATTGCAAATATCTATGCACCTAACACAAACCAAATAGACTTCCTCCATAAAGTTATGAAGAAAATAGGGAAACATCGGGTGGGCAAACTTGTAATTTGTGGCGACTTCAATCTCACGCCTAACCCACAACTTGACTCCACATCCAAATCTAGACGACCCTTACTATCGATGAGACCTATACTTAAAGCATATGACTTGCATGATGCTTGGAGGTGCTGTAATGCCTCAGAGAAAGACTATTCCTTCTTTTCTAGTGTGCATAGATCTTACAGCCAGATTGACTTGTTCCTAGATCAAATCCTCCAGAATAAATAGGATAACTTGGTCAGATCATGCCTCATTTCAGTTATCCATAGAAGACGGCGCAACGTTCAGACCTGCGGTTATCTGGAGAGCTAATCCAAAGCTCCTGCAGGACAATGCTATTAAAGAGAGAATCAGACAAGCGATTCAACAATACTTTGAGCAAAACCAATCCTCTGTAGAGGACCCTAACATCTTGTGGACCACTCATAAAGAGGTGATTAGGGGCCTCCTTATACAACAAGGAACGAGAATCAGGAGGAAGAGGCAGCGGGAGGTGGATACCCAGACAAAGACTTTAGACACTTTAGAAACAGAAAATAAACGCTCCCCCTCATCTAAATTGACCGATCAAATATTAGCAACTCGCAATGAACTTAGAGCTTTACTCATAGGTAATTTTGAAAAAACTCATAGACGATTTAAAATGACCTACTACACCCAAGGCAATAAAGCTGGAAAATTTACTGGCAGCTCGTCTTAAAGGTCATAGACAGAAAACCCACATCCCCTTTATGTACCACCCCACAACAAAGGTTAAACATTGCCTTCCACAAGCCATAGCGGACACTTTTAGTGACTACTACGGCTCTTTGTACAATCTTAAAAATTACCCTGAAATGCCACAACCAACCTCAACCCTTATAGACTCATTTCTAGAGAAAATCCAGCTCCCTAAATTGACAACAGACCAACTATCTGGCCTAAATGTCCAATTTACGGTCCAGGAAATTATACAAACAATACAATCTCTTCCGAATAACAAATCTCCGGGCCCAGACGGGTTTACGGGGGAAAATCACAAAACTTTCCAACAAATCTTAGCACCTCACTTAAGTCAGGTCTTCAGCTCAGCGTCTGCCTCTTCCCCTCAGAAATGCTAAAAGCAATGATAGTGGCCCTTCCGAAGCCGGGGAAAGATCCATCGTCACCCCAAAACTTCCGCCCAATTTCATTATTGAATAATGATCTAAAGATATATGTGAAAATACTGGCCACAAGACTAATTAACATACTCCCCTCTTTAATCAATATAGACCAATCAGGTTTTACAAAAGGGCGGCAAACAGCAGATGCTATGAGACGCATGCTCAATATTATACACATTGCCAACAGGACAAAAACGCATTCTCTGCTCCTCACTTTGGATGCAGAGAAGGCGTTTGACAGGATCCATTGGGAATTCTTAGCCCGGGTCTTTAGAAAATTTTTTTTTTTTAATCACAAAAAAGTTTTTTTATTGAATAAAAATAGAAAACAGTACAAATATAATGTATCAGTATACACGCACCAGGGGAAATAAATCACCAGGGGAAATAAATCAAGACATAAAAGAAAAAAGGGATCAGCACATGTGTTAGTGTCCCCAGCCTGCATATTTAGTAACATAAAGGAACATGTAACAGAGTACCGTATATAGAGTCATACATCTTGCTCTTAAGCAACGAAATAAAAAAATAAAAAAACAAATTTAACCATAACCAGCTGGAGATGAGCGTCCGCCGCCCCCAAACACTAAAAGGCAAAATGAACTAAGAACAGGGACCTCTGTATTCCAATGTGGGACTGCCATGCGTCATTCATATCACATTTCCTCAATACTGACACTAAGAAGATGAACTGCCCCCTAGCCCATCAGAAGCCTATCCAGGACCAGTCTCGGGGGTGCTACATCCGGGGTGTCCAACCAGCTCTGCCAGATGTCCGTAAACTTGTGTGGGGAGTTTCTATGTTGGTAGGTATATTTTTCCCTGACTAGAATATGATTAACCGCCTGAATCCACTGTGCAGTTGACGGGGGTCGCACCGACAGCCACAGCCGGGCAATCAGCTTTCTGGCTAAATATAGAAGTCTGGTGAGCGCTATGTATATCGGAGGAGAATATTGTTCTTCATTTAGGCTACCCAGCAAGCACGTCAGCAGATCCATAGCTATTTGAACATTGTATATCCTATTAATTGTTGCTATGACTCCGTTCCAATACCTCACCAATTTGGGACATCTCCATAGCATGTGTATGAAGTCTCCCGGCTGGGCCTGACATTTAGGACAGATAGGTGAGTCCCTTCTACCCCATTTATATAACTGCACCGGCGTGCGGTATTCCCTATGCAGAATAAACAGGTGAGATAATTTTTGCGCTGCCGACACTGAAACCAGGGGTCCCACTTCCAGAATCTGATCCCATTGATCCCTCTCAATAGGGCCTGCATCAACCTCCCATTTTTCTCGGCAAGGCAAGAGGTCGGGGGCCTGAATATAAGACAAAAGATGTGCATAAATTCGAGAGATAATGCCCTTCTTCTCCCTTTCATTGTAGATAGATTCTAGAAACGATGAGTCCTCCAACCGCAGGGTGGACTGTCTGCCCTGACACTGAATGGCATTGCGTAGCCGTAGATATTGGTAATAGTGTTCCTTCATTTGTGGGAATTCCAACACCAACCGATGAAACGGTTTCACAGTGGCGTTGTGAATCACTTGTGATAGGTAGCCTATTCCTACCCTATCCCAGACCTGGTGCTTATCTAATTTGGTTAACTCCCGAAAGAATCGGTTCCGCCATATAGGCGTCTTAGACAGGAACCCAGTCAATCCCAAGCTGCACTTGACACTTTTCCATAGCTTCATTAGCATCTGGATCGTGGGACAGTAAAATGGGATCGAGGGAAAGCCCATCTCCATATGGGATAGAGCCGAATACCCAGCACTGGAGGGAATAAGTAGTTCTCTGGACAAATCGGGTACCGTGTCTAAATCCCACCCCGCAAAATGTTGTAGCTGGGCCGCAAAATAGTATGTCTGTGGGTGAGGGACGGCCACCCCCCCCCTGATCCTTAGGGAGCTGTAAAGTAGCAAGCTTTATGCGAGCCACCCCGTTTTTCCAGATGAGGGCTCTGAATTGCGAATCCAACCTCTGGAACCAGTACGTGGGTATCCAAACCGGGGCATTATGCAGGATGTGTAATAACTGCGGGGCCCAGATCATTTTAACTAAGTTAATGCGCCCGGTCACTGACAGTGGTAATTTACACCAGGTGGCACATTTAAGTTTAAATTTGTGAAGAAGTGGTTTCAGATTCAGGGAAACATACTCTCGTGGATCTCCCGACACCATTATACCCAGGTATTTAAAGGACGTGACCACTTGGATATGGCCCATATCCTCTGGCAAGGCGGTAGGTAAGGGGTCTAATGGAAGGAGAACCGACTTATGCCAATTAATGGCAAAGCCTGAAAGCTGTCCGAACCATTCTATGAGTCGCATTACCTCCCTCAACGACCCTGCCGTATCACCCAGGTACAGCAGGGTGTCGTCCGCATATAGCGAAATTTTTTCCTCCCTCTGTCCTCTTCGAAAACCCACTATAGACGGGGAGGATCTGATTACAGCGGCCAATGGTTCCAGTGCAAGAGCAAACAGCAGGGGTGACAATGGGCACCCCTGCCTAGTGCCCCTATGCAAAGGAAAAGATTCCGACAAAGTATCATTAACCCGAACTCTTGCCCTGGGTGCTGCATATAGGAGCTGAATCCAGGAGATGAACCTATCTCCGAGGCCAAACCTTCGGAGCACCGACCAGAGATAACTCCACTCGACTCTGTCAAAAGCCTTGGCAGCATCGAGGGAGAAAATAGCTCTGTTTCCGGGATTGTCAACAGGTATCTGAATATTTAAAAAAAGCCTGCGAATGTTCAAGGCAGTAGAGCGGGCGGGGATGAAGCCAGACTGGTCTAGGTGGACCAAGTCCGCAACAACACCCGCCAGTCTATTAGCCAGGACCCGGGCTAAGAGTTTGATATCTGAGGTAAGTAAGGATATAGTAGAAAACGGCGCCTGATAATTTCTTCGGAAATACAAATATTAACCCGAAATTAACATGAGCCCCTATCAGCGCTTAGGACAAAGATCAATATGTAACTTAAAAAGCAGCTGCTTTAAAATTATAACATACTCAATATAGCATCAAATTATCCAAAACAGCTAAATCAGTCCCATATATGATGCGAGCAGCGCTATCGGCAAGATCATTAGATTGATACAATCCAAGTTTGCAATCATATGTAAAAAAGTCTGTAAATCAAATCTTGCTTCCGTCACCACACCACGCGTAAATCAAAGGTGGGGGGGGGGGAGGATAGGATCCCCCTTAGGTGATGCACTCACCGAACGGCAAAACAATGAACGCCTTTGCATAAACCGGGGTGCCCCCTCAAGGAAATGCTGCTCACATAGGTGTTCGTCTTGCTTCCAATCTGTCACAATCGTCACGTCTGTGGTACTTGGGAATATCCTGCAGGTTATTGAAGCTATTCATCAGTGATGGGTCAACAATGAGACATCAGAAGCCCGAAGCGATTAGCCAGACCGGAACATGGAGGATACCGAGCCGCGCGCAGCACAATCCCGGATCCCGCAGCCAATGCGGGATCCGGGATTGTGCTGCGCGCGGCTCGGTATCCTCCATGTTCCGGTCTGGCTAATCGCTTCGGGCTTCTGATGTCTCATTGTTGACCCATCACTGATGAATAGCTTCAATAACCTGCAGGATATTCCCAAGTACCACAGATGTGACGATTGTGACAGATTGGAAGCAAGACGAACACCTATGTGAGCAGCATTTCCTTGAGGGGGCACCCCGGTTTATGCAAAGGCGTTCATTGTTTTGCCGTTCGGTGAGTGCATCACCTAAGGGGGATCCTATCCTCCCCCCCCCCTACCTTTGATTTACACGTGGTGTGGTGACGGAAGCAAGATTTGATTTACAGACTTTTTTACATATGATTGCAAACTTGAATTGTATCAATCTAATGATCTTGCCGATAGCGCTGCTCGCATCATATATGGGACTGATTTAGCTGTTTTGGATAATTTGATGCTACATTGAGTAAGTAAGGATATAGGTCTATAAGAGTCTGGTTGCTCCAAATCCTTCCCCGCCTTGGGGATGACCACTATGATGGCTTCACTCATGGATGCCGGCAGGCTACCAGTCTGCAAAGCAGCATTCAGGGTTGTCAGCAAGGTAGGCAGCAGCACCTCCCCATAGATTTTATACGTTTCGTTAGGAAGGCCATCAACACCTGGGGATTTACCATTTGCCATTTGTGTGACCGCCAAGGACAGCTCCTCCAGCTTAATAGGGGAATTAAGGAGGTCAAAGTCCTTCCTCGAAATACAAGGAAGTGAACCCTGATCCAAAAACTCGTCCAAGGCCTCCCTCGTAGGGCATACCCTGGAGGAATATATTTCCCTGAAAAACTGAGTAAAAACAGCAGCGACTTGTTCCTGACCGCTAACCAGCTCCCCTTTGGAATTCTGGATTGTTTCGATATGGGGGGTTCCCTGCTGGGCTTTGGCAATCATTGCCAACAGATGTCCCGTGTTCTCCCCCTCATCGAAATATCGCTGCTGCATAAAGAATCTCTTATTCTCAGCCGCAGCAGTAGAGACCTGTTGATATAGTGTCTGGGCCTCCAGCCACCTCTGTTCAGAGGCAGGGGAAGGCGCAGCCACATATGATTCCTCCGCCCTAGCAGCCTCAGCCATCGCCAAGTTTTCCCACTCTTTGGTTTTAGACTGTATAGCAGAGATTTGGGTAATAATTAATCCCCTTAAGTGGGCCTTCAAAGCATCCCATATCACTCCAGTATCGGCTGTGTCATGGTTAACCCGTATAAACTCTCTCAGGGCTTCTGGGATAAGGCTATTCTTCGGGAATAAAGTAAACCAGAAGGGGTTGACCTTCCATAACCTAAGTTTAGGCGAGGGGGACAAGGTAATCTGTGTCTTAAGAAGAGAGTGATCAGAGATATTCCGGGGAGCATATACCAATGAGTCAACCAGGCGTTGTGCCAGTACATTACCTAAGCACATGTCTATGCGTGAAAGGCACTTATACGTAGCTGAATAACATGAAAAACACTTTACAGTAGGATGTTTGTCCCTCCACACATCCCTCAGGCCCAGTTCAGAAAGAAATCTAGCAAAAGGGGTGGGACCGCCCGCCAGAGCATCCTGACCCCGCCGAGGTGAGAATTTGTCCATTTGTCTGTCCAGGACAGCATTGAAGTCCCCCATCACCCAGATGGGGACATCAGGATGGATAGTGAGAAATTGTGCCAAGGCCTGTAGGCTGTGCAGAGAGAAGGGTGGAGGGACATATACAGCTGCAATAATACATAACAGACCCCGTAGTTTGCATAACAAGAACACATGCCGTCCATGTTCATCCACCACTAAACGTAGAAGCTGAAAGGGGACAGCATGAGCTATGAGGACACTAACACCTCTGGCATAGGTTGAGTAAACAGAGTGAAACTGGGTGGGATATCCCCGGTGTTTAAGAACAGAAACAGTGTCCGCCCGCAGGTGTGTCTCCTGCAAGCATACCACATCTGGCTTATGAGCTTTTATGGTAGAAAAAAGGGCCACCCGCTTCACTCCATCTCCCAGCCCCCTAACGTTCCATGAGACTAATGTACACTTATCAGCCATTTAAAAAGAAAAAAAAGGGGGGGAAGGAGGTGGGAGAGGGGGACATTGTGTTTTAACTTGCATATACCCCACATCCCACCATCAATAGAGATCAGACATAACAATCTCACTCCTGGGTAAATGTAGTTAGGCAATAGCAGTTCCCACATCAGCGTCACCATCAATATGTTGTTGTGATTCAATTGGAAACGTTCGAGATAGCTTAGTATGGATATCACTCTGCAACCCCGGGGGGGCCTATCGACAGGACACACCTGTACTGACAACCAACAGCATAGGTCCTGACGAGACACCTGTGCCTCTGAAAGACGATACGTTGGTAAGGGACAACACCAAAACGTGAACCGAACGGGGGACGGCCAACGCCCTACCGATATCGGTCAATAACACAAAAAGGTCGACCTCAACCGGAGACGCCAGGTCTACGTTAAAAAGAAAAGGACTATAAACTATTCCTATTGTATAACTACCACTGCGCCTACACCCTTGACGATAACGGATTGATGTAAATGGGTCCTCAC
>BLSH010272260.1:280310-291380 GCA_018402905.1 Glandirana rugosa | reverse complement strand
ATGACCACTTGTGTACCATGTCAACAGTTACCACCTGTGTACCATGTCAGCAGTGACCACCTGTGTAGCATGTCAGCTATGACCACCTGAGTACCATGTCAGCAGTGACCACCTGTATACCATGTCAGCTGTGACCACCTGTGTACCATGTCAGCCATGACCACCTGTGTAACATGTCAGCAGTGACCACCTGAGTACCATTTCAGCAGTGACCACCTGTGAACCATGTCAGCCGTGACTACCTGTGTACCATGTCAGCCATGACCACCTGTGTACCATTTCAGCTGTGACCACCTGTGAACCATGTCAGCCGTGACCACCTGTGTACCATGTCTGCAGTGACCACCTGTGTAATATGTCAGCAGTGACCACCTGTGTACCATGTCAGCTGGGACCACCTGTGTACCATGTCTGCCGTGACCACCTGTCAGCAGTGACTACCTGTGTACAATGTCTGCTGTGACCACCTGTGTACCATGTCAGCAGTGACCACCTGTGTACCATATCAGCATCAGCCGTGACCACCTCTGTACCATGTCAGGCGTGACCACCTGTGTGCCATGTCTGCAGTGACCACCTGTTTACCGTGAAAGCCGTGACCATCTGTGTACCGTGTCAGTCGTGACCACCTGTGTACCGTGTCTGCAGTGACCACCTGTTTACCATTTCACCCGTGACCACCTTTGTACCATGTAAGCAGTGACCACCTGTGTACAATGTCAGCTGTGACCACCTGTGTACCATGTTAGCCATGACCACCTGTGTACCATGTCATCAGTGACCACCTGTCTACGATGTCTGCAGCGACCACCTGTGTAACATGTTTGCAGTGACCACATGTGTACCATGTCAGCAGTGACCATCTGTTTACCATGTCAGCTGTGACCACCTGTGTACCATGTCAGCAGTGACCAGCTGTGTATCATGTCAGCAGCGACCACCTGTGTATCATGCTAGCCGTGACCACCTGTGTACCATGTCAGCTGTGACCACCTGTGTACCATGTCAGCCATGACCACCTGTGTAACATGTCAGCAGTGACCACCTGAGTACCATTTCAGCAGTGACCACCTGTGAACCATGTCAGCCGTGACTACCTGTGTACCATGTCAGCCATGACCACCTGTGTACCATTTCAGCTGTGACCACCTGTGAACCATGTCAGCCGTGACCACCTGTGTACCATGTCTGCAGTGACCACCTGTGTAATATGTCAGCAGTGACCACCTGTGTACCATGTCAGCTGGGACCACCTGTGTACCATGTCTGCCGTGACCACCTGTCAGCAGTGACTACCTGTGTACAATTTCTGCTGTGACCACCTGTGTACCATGTCAGCAGTGACCACCTGTGTACCATATCAGCATCAGCCGTGACCACCTCTGTACCATGTCAGGCGTGACCACCTGTGTGCCATGTCTGCAGTGACCACCTGTTTACCGTGAAAGCCGTGACCACCTGTGTACCGTGTCAGTCGTGACCACCTGTGTACCGTGTCTGCAGTGACCACCTGTTTACCATTTCACCCGTGACCACCTTTGTACCATGTAAGCAGTGACCACCTGTGTACAATGTCAGCTGTGACCACCTGTGTACCATGTTAGCCATGACCACCTGTGTACCATGTCATCAGTGACCACCTGTCTACGATGTCTGCAGCGACCACCTGTGTAACATGTTTGCAGTGACCACATGTGTACCATGTCAGCAGTGACCACCTGTTTACCATGTCAGCTGTGACCACCTGTGTACCATGTCAGCAGTGACCAGCTGTGTATCATGTCAGCAGCGACCAACTGTGTATCATGCTAGCCGTGACCACCTGTGTACCATGTCAGCAGTGACCACCTGTGTACCATGTCTGCAGTGACCACCTGTGTACCATGTCTGCAGTGACCACCTGTGTACCATGTCAGCATTGACCACATGTGTACCATTTCAGCAGTGACCACCTGTGTACCATGTCTGCAGTGACCACCTGTGTACCATGTCTGCAGTGACCACCTGTGTACCATGTCTACAATGACCACCTGTGTACCATGTCAGCCATCACCACCTGTGTACCATGTCACCAGTGACCACTTGGGTACCATGTCTACAGTGACCACCTGCGTATCATGTCAGCCATGACCACCTGTGTACCATGTCTTCAGTAACCACCTGTGTACCATGTCAGCGGTAACCACCAGTGTACCATGTCAGCAGTGACCTACTGTGTACTGTATCAGCGGTGACCACCTGTGTACTGTTTCAGCGGTGACCACCTGTATACCATGTCTGCAGGTACCACCTGTGTACCATGTCAGCAGTGACAAACTGTCAGCAGTGACCACCTATGTACCATGTCTGCTTTGACCACCTCTGTGACATGTCAGCAGTGACCACCTGTGTACCATGTCAGCAGTGACACCTGTGTACCATCTCAGCAATGACCACCTGTGTACCATGTCTTCAGTGACCACATGCCTACCATGTCTGCAGTGACCACCTGTGTACCATGTCAGCAGTGACCACCTGTGTACTGTGTCAGCTGTGACCACCTGTGCACCGTGTCAGCCATTACCACCTGTGTACTGTGTCTGCAGTGACCACCTGTGTACCATGTCAGCCGTGACCACCTGTGTACCATGTCAGCCGTGACCATCTGTGTACCATGTCTTCGGTGACCACCTGTATTCCATGTCAGCAGTGACCACCTGTCAGCAGTGACCACCTGTGTACCATGTCTGCTGTGACCACCTAGGTACCATGTCAGCAATGACCACCTGCATTCCATATCAGCAGTGACCACTTGTGTACCATATCAGCCGTGACCACCTGTGTACCATGTCAGCCATGACCACCTGTGTACCATGTCAGCAGGGATCACATGTGTACCATGTCAGCAGTTACCACCTGTGTACCATGCCAGCTGTGACCACCTGTGCACCATGTCAGCCGTGACCACCTGTGTACCCTGTCAACAATGAGCACCTGTGTACCATGTCTGCAGTGACCACCCATGTACCATGTCAGCAGTGACCACCTTTGTACCATGTCTGCCGTGACCACCTGTGTACCATGTCAGCAGTGACCACCTGTGCACCATGTCTGCAGTGACCACTTGTGTACCATGTCTGCCATGACCACCTGTGTACCATCTTTGTCAATTTTCTTATTGCACTCCTTCCTGGCAAATAGGCTCTTATGTTTGTGGGTACTTCAACAAATACAAACTGGGTCATGGAAATGTCATGCAAGTGTACATATTCGTCAGGACACTGTGGATCCTTGTCCAAAGATTTCTTTATTGAAGAGATTCCATCACAGAAAAGTGCAATGTTTCAGAGCCGTGCAGGGCCCCTTCATCAAGCATGTGCCACATGCCTGACGAAGGGGCCCTGCGTGGCTTCGAAACGTTGAATTTTTTCTTTGATGTGAACTCTTCAATAAAGGAATCTTTGGACAAGATCCACAGTGTGCTGACAAATATGTACGCTCACCTGTGTACCATGTATGCAGTGACCACCTATGTACCATGTCAGCAGTTATCACCTGTGTACCATGTCTGCAGTGACCACCCGTGTACCATGTCAGCAGTGACCACATGTGCACCATGTCTGCTGTGACCACATGTGTACCATGTCTGCAGTGACCACCTGTGTACCGTTTCAGCAGTTACCACCTGTGTACCATGTCAGCTGGGACCACCTGTGTGCCATGTCAGCAGTGACCACCTGTGTACCATGTCTGCAGTGACCACCCATGTACCATGTCAGCAGTGACCACCTGTGTTCCATGTCTGCCATGACCACCTGTGTACCATGTCTGCAATGACCATCTATGTACCATGTCAGCAGTGACCACCTGTGTACCATGTCAGCAGTAAACTGTGTACCATGTCTGCAGTGACCACCTGTGTACCATGTCTGCCATGACCACCTGTGTACCACCTTTGTCAGTTTTCATATTGCACTCCTTCCTGGCACATAGGCTCTTATATTAGTGGGTGCTGCAACCAAAACTAGCCGGGTCCTGGAAATGTCATGCAAGTGTACATATTGGTGAGCACACTGTGGATCCTTGTCCAAAGATGTCTTTATTGAAGGGATCACATCACAGAAAAGTGCAACGTTTCAGAGCCGTGCAGGGCCCCTTTGTTAAGCATGTGCCACAAGCCTGACGAAGGGGCCCTGCGTGGCATCAGAACATTGCACTTTTCTGAGAAGTGATCTCTTCAATAGAGAAATCTTTGACAAGGATTAATGGTGTGCTGACAAATATGTACACTCACCTGTGTGTCTGCAGTAATGACCTGTGTACCATGTCAGCCGTGACCACCTGTGTACCATATCTGCAGTGACCACCTGTGTACCATGACAGCAGTGACCACCTGTGTACCATGTCAGCAGTGACCACCTGTGTACCATGTCAGCTGTTACTACTTGTTTACCATGTCAGCCATGACCATCTGTGTACCATGTCAGCCGTGACCACCTGTGTACCATGTCAGCTGTTATTACCTGTGTACCATGTCAGCCGTAACCACCTGTGTAGCATGTCAGCCGTGACCACCTGTGTACCATGTCAACCGTGACCACCTGTGTACCATGTCAGCAGTGACCACCTGTATACAATGTCTGCAGCGACCACCCATGTACCATGTCAGCAGTGACCACCTGTGTACCATGTCAACTGTGACCACCTGTGTACCATGTCTGCAGTGACCACCTGTGTACCGTGTCAGCCATGACCAACTGTGTACCATGTCAGCCGTGACCACCTGTGTACCGTGCCTGCAGTGATCACCTGTGTAGATGTCAGCAGTGACCACCTGTGCACCATGTCTGCCATGACCACCTATGTACCATGTCAGCAGTGACCACCTGTGTACCATGTCAGCAGTAAACTGTGTACCATGTCTGCAGTGACCACATGTGTACCATGTCTGCCATGACCACCTGTGTACCATCTTTGTCAGTTTTCATATCACACTCCTTCCTGGCACATAGGCTCTTATATTAGTGGGTGCTGCAACCAAAACTAGCTGGGTCCTGGAAATGTCATGCAAGTGTACATATTGGTGAGCACACTGTGGATCCTTGTCCAAAGATGTCTTCATTGAAGGGATCACATCACAGAAAAGTGCAATGTTTCAGAGCCGTGCGGGGCCCCTTTGTTAAGCATGTGCCACAAGCCTGACGAAGGGGCCCTGTGCGGCATCGGAACATTGCACTTTTCTGAGAAGTGATCTCTTCAATAGAGAAATCTTTGACAAGGATTAACGGTGTGCTGACAAATATGTATACTCACCTCTGTATCATGTCTGCATTGACGACCTGTGTACCATGTCAGCCGTGACCACCTGTGTACCATATCTGCAATGACCACCTTTGTACCATGATAGCAGTGACCACCTGTGTACCATGTCAGCAGTGACCACCTGTGTACCATGTCAGCTGTTACTACTTGTTTACCATGTCAGCCGTGACCACCTGTGTACCATGTCAGCCGTGAACACCTGTGTACCATGTCAGCTGTTACTACCTGTGTACCATGCCAGCCATGACCACCTGTGTACCATGTCAGCCATGACCACCTGTGTACAATGTCAACCGTGACCACCTGTGTACCATGTCAGCAGTGACCACCTGTATACAATGTCTGCAGCGACCACCCATGTACCATGTCAGCAGTGACCACCTGTGCACCATGTCAACTGTGACCACCTGTGTACCATGTCTGCAGTGACCACCTGTGTGTCATGTCAGCCGTGACCAACTGTGTACATGTCAGCCGTGACCACCTGTGTACCATGCCTGCAGTGACCACCTGTGTACATGTCAGCCGTGACCACCTGTGTACCATATCTGCAGTGATCACCTGTGTACCATGACAGCAGTGACCCCCTGTGTACCATGTCAGCAGTGACCACCTGTGTACCATGTCAGCTGTAACTACTTGTGTACCATGTCAGCCGTGACCACCTGTGTACCATGTCAGCCATGACCACCTGTGTACCATGTCAGCCGTGACCACCTGTGTACCATGTCAGCCATTACCACCTGTGTACCATGTCAACCGTGGCCACCTGTGTACCATGTCAGCAGTGACCACCTGTGTACAATGTCTGCAGCAACCACCCATGTACCATGTCAGCAGTGACCACCTGTTTACCATGTCAACTGTGACCACCTGTGTACCATGTCTGCAGTGACCACCTGTGTACCGTGTCAGCCGTGACCAACTGTGTACCATGTCAGCCGTGATCACCTGTGTACTGTGCCTGCAGTGACCACCTGTGTACATGTCAGCCGTGACCCCCCTGTGTACCATGTCAGCAGTGACCACCTGTGTACCATGTCAGCCATGACCATCTGTATAACATGTCAGCCGTGACCATCTGTGTACCATGTTAGCTGTGAACGCCTGTGTACCATGTCAGCAGTGACCACCTGTGTACCATGCCTGCAGTGACCACCTGTGTACCATGTCAGCATGGACCACCTGTGTACCATATCAGCAGTGACCACCTGTGTACCATCTTTGTCAATCTTCCTATCGCACTCCTTCCTGGCAAATAGGCTCTTATGTTGTGGGTGCTGCAACGAAAACCAGCTGGGTCCTGGAAATGTCATGCAAGTATACATATTCGTCAGCACACTGTGGATCTTTGTCCAAACAGAAAAGTGCAATGTTTCAGAGCCACGCAGGGCCCCTTCGTCAAGCATGCCTGATGAAGGGGCCCTGCGTGGCTTCAAAACGTTGGACTTTTCTGTGATGAGATCTCTTCAATAAAGAAATCTTTGGACAAGGATCCACGGTGTGCTGACAAGTATGTACACTCACCTGTGTACCATGTCAGCAGTGACCACCTGTGTACCATGTCAGCCGTGACCACCTGTGTACCATGTCAGCCATGACCACCTGTGTACCATGTCTGCAATGACCACCTGTGTACCATGTCAGCAGTGACCACTTGTGTACCATGTCAGCTGTGACCACCGGTTTACCATGTCAGCTGTTACTACCTGTGTACCATGTCAGCCGTAACCACCTGTGTACCATGTCAGCAGTGACCACCTGTGTATTATGTCAGCTGTTACTATCTGTGTACCATGTCAGCCGTGACCACCTGTGTTCCATGTCAGCCATTACCACCTGTGTACCATGTCAGCAGTGACCACCTGTGTACCATGCCAGCAGTGACCACTGGTTTACCATATCAGCTGTTACTACCTGTGTACCATGTTAGCCGTGACCACCTGTTACCATGTCAGCAGTTACCACTTGTGTACCATGTCAGCTGTTACTATCTGTGTACCATGTCAGCCATGACCACCTGTGTACCATGTCAGCAGTGACCACCTGTGTACCATGTCAGCAGTGACCACCTGTGTACCATATCTGCAGCGACCATCTGTGTACCATGTCAGCAGTGACCACCTGTGTACCATGTCAGCCGTGACCACCTTTGTACCGTGTCAGCAGTGACCACCTGTGTACCATGTCAGCAGTGACCACCTGTGTACCATGTCAGCAGTAACCACCTGTGTACCATGTCCGCAATGACCACCTGTGCACCATGTCTGCAGCGACCACCTGTGTACCATGTCAGCAATGAACACCTGTGTACTATGTCTGCAGTGACCACCTGTGTACCATGTCAGCCGTGACCACCTGTGTACCATGTCAGTAGTGACTACCTGTGTACCATGTCTACAGTGACCAACTTGGTTACCATGTCAGCCATGACCACCTGTGTACCATGTTAGCAGTGACCACCTGTGTACCATGTCTGCAGCGACCACCCATGTACCATGTCAGCCGTGACCACCTGTGTATCATGTCAGTCGTGACCATCTGTGTACCATTTCTGCAGTGACCACCTGTGTACCATGTCAGCCGTGACCACCTTTGTAATGTGTCAGCAGTGACCACCTGTGTACCATTTTAGCTGTGACCACCTGTGTACCATTTCAGCAGTGACCACCTGTGTACCATTTCAGCAGTGACCACCTGTGTACCATATCAGCCGTGACCACCTGTGCACTGTGTCAGCCATTACACCTGTGTACTGTGTCTGCAGTGATCACCTGTGTACCATGTCAGCCGTGACCCCCTTTGTACTATGTCTGCCATGACCACCTGTGTACCATGTCTTCAGTGACCATCTGTGTACCATGTCAGCAATGACCACCTGTCAGCAGTGACCACCTTTGTACCATGTCTACTGTAACCACCTCTGTACCATGTCAGCAGTGACCACCTGTGTACCATGTCTGCAGTGATCACTTGTATACCATGTCAGCAGTTACCACCTGTGTACCATGTCTGCAGTGATCACTTGTATACCATGTCAGCAATTACCACCTGTGTACCATGTCAGACATGACCACCTGTGTACCATGTCAACAGTCACCACCTGTGTACCATATCTGCAGTGACCACCCGTGTACCATGTCAGCAGTGACCACCTGTGTACCATGTCAGCTGTGACCACCTGTGTACCATGTCAGCAGTGACCACCTGTGTACCATGTCTGCAGTAACCACCCTTGTACCATGTCAGCAGTGATCACCTGTGCACCATGTCTGCCATGACCACCTGTGTACCATGTCTGCAATGACCACCTATGTACCATGTCAGCAGTGACCACCTGTGTACCATGTCAGCAGTAAACTGTGTACCATGTCTGCAGTGACCACCTGTGTACCATGTCTGCCATGACCACCTGTGTACCATCTTTGTCAGTTTTCATATCACACTCCTTCCTGGCACATAGGCTCTTATATTAGTGGGTGCTGCAACCAAAACTAGCTGGGTCCTGGAAATGTCATGCAAGTGTACATATTGGTGAGCACACTGTGGATCCTTGTCCAAAGATGTCTTTATTGAAGGGATCACATCACTGAAAATGTTTCAGAGCCGTGCGGGGCCCCTTTTTTAAGCATGTGCCACAAGCCTGATGAAGGGGCCCTGCGCGGCATCGGAACATTGCACTTTTCTGAGAAGTGATCTCTTCAATAGAGAAATCTTTGACAAGGATTAACGGTGTGCTGACAAATATGTACACTCACCTCTGTATCATGTCTGCAGTGACGACCTGTGTACCATGTCAGCCATGACCACCTGTGTACCATATCTGCAGTGACCACCTGTGTACCATGATAGCAGTGACCACCTGTGTACCATGTCAACAGTGACCACCTGTGTACCATGTCAGCTGTTACTACTTGTTTACCATGTCAGCCGTGACCACATGTGTACCATGTCAGCCGTGACCACCTGTGTACCATGTCAGCTGTTACTACCTGTGTACCATGCCAGCCGTGACCACCTGTGTACCATGTCAGCCATGGCCACCTGTGTACAATGTCAACCGTGACCACCTGTGTACCATGTCAGCAGTGACCACCTGTATACAATGTCTGCAGCGACCACCCATGTACCATGTCAGCAGTGACCACCTGTGTACCATGTCAACTGTGACCACCTGTGTACCATGTCTGCAGTGACCACCTGTGTACCATGTCGGCCGTGACCAACTGTGTACCATGTCAGCCGTGACCACCTGTGTACCGTGCCTGCAGTGACCACCTGTGTACCATATCTGCAGTGATCACCTGTGTACCATGACAGCAGTGACCCCCTGTGTACCATGTCAGCAGTGACCACCTGTGTACCATGTCAGCTGTAACTACTTGTGTACCATGTCAGCCATGACCACCTGTGTACCATGTCAGCCATGACCACTTGTGTACCATGTCAGCTTTTACCACCTGTGTACCATGTCAGCCGTGACCACCTGTGTACCATGTCAACCGTGACCACCTGTGTACCATGTCAGCAGTGACCACCTGTGTACAATGTCTACAGCGACCATCCATGTACCATGTCAGCAGTGACCACCTGTGTACCATGTCAACTATGACCACCTGTGTACCATGTCTGATGTAACCACCTTTGTACCGTGTCAGCCGTGACCAACTGTGTACCATGTCAGCCATGATCACCTGTGTACTGTGCCTGCAGTGATCACATGTGTACATGTCAGCCGTGACCCCCTGTGTACCATGTCAGCAGTGACCACCTGTGTACCATGTCAGCCGTAACCACCTGTGTACCATGTTAGCTGTGAACACCTGTATACCATGTCAGCAGTGACCACCTGTGTACCATGTCTGCAGTGACCACCTATGTACCATGTCAGCATGGACCACCTGTGTACCATATCAGCAGTGACCACCTGTGTACCATCTTTGTCAATTTTCCTATCGCACTCCTTTCTGGCAAATAGGCTCTTATGTTGTGGGTGCTGCAACGAAAACCAGCTGGGTCCTGGAAATGTCATGCAAGTATACATATTCGTCAGCACACTGTGGATCTTTGTCCAAACAGAAAAGTGCAATGTTTCAGAGCCACGCAGGGCCCCTTCGTCAAGCATGTGTGACATGCCTGACAAAGGGGCCCTGCGTGGCTTCAAAACGTTGGACTTTTCTGTGATGTGATCTCTTCAATAAAGAAATCTTTGGACAAGGATCCATGGTGTGCTGACAAGTATGTACACTCACCTATGTACCATGTCAGCAGTGACCACCTGTATACCATGTCTGCAATGACCACCTGTGTACCATGTCAGCAGTGACCACTTGTGTACCATGTCAGCTGTGATCACCGGTTTACCATGTCAGCTGTTACTACCTGTGTACCATGTCAGCCGTGACCACCTGTGTACCATGTCAGCTGTTACTATCTGTGTACCATGTCAGCTGTGACCACCTGTGTTCCATGTCAGCCGTTACCACCTGTGTACCATGTCAGCAGTGACCACCTGTGTACCATGTCAGCAGTGACCACTGGTTTACCATATCAGCTGTTACTACCTGTGTACCATGTCAGCCGTGACCGACTGTACCATGTGTCCACCAGTGACGACTGTACCATGTGTCCACCATTGCCGACTGTACCTTGTGTCCACCAGTGTCGACTGTACCATGTGTCTATCATTGTCGACTGTACCATGTGTCCACCAGTGCCGACTGTACCATGTGTCCATCATTGTCGACTGTACCATTTGGCCACTAGTGT
>BLSH010272260.1:150752-168659 GCA_018402905.1 Glandirana rugosa | reverse complement strand
TTTAGAATTTTTTTTTAAACCAGCAATGTAGACGCACTTTTTATTTTTGTGCAAGAAATGCACCGCTGGCCACAAATGTAGTATTTCGAATATTTTTTTTTTAAACCAGCAATGTAGATGCACTTTTTAATTTTGTGCAAGAAATGCCCCGCTGGCCGCAAATGTGATATTTTGCATCTTCCTGTGCATTTCTTGCACAAAAAAAAAATGTAATTTGTCTAACTGCAATGTAAAAGCAGTATATAAATATGCCAACAGAACACGATTAAAGTAGTGTCCCTGACACACAAGCAGTTGCAAGTGCAAACGCTTAGGTTTTATATGAGGCACTTTGCTTAGCAAACAAAATGTACTCTAGCAAACAAAAATCTCCCCTAGCACCCACCCACCAATAAATCACTGTTTTTAACAGATTTTCTAAAGCTAATCTGTCCCTCACACCAGCATCCTCTCCCTACACTAGTATGAGATGATTTTATAAAGCTAATCTGTCCCTCACAGCAGCAGGATCCTCTCCCTACACTAGTATGAGATGATGTGACATGCAGCACTACGTAACTCCAGCTTATATAGAGGCTGGGTCACATGATGCACTGGCTAATCACAGCCATACCATTAGTAGGTATGGCTGTGATGGCTTCTAAGGGCAAACGAGTGAAACGCTTGTTGATTGGCTGCCCTGCAGCTATTCAAAAGGCTTGAAAAAATACCTGAACCCCGAACGCGGACTTTTCCTCAAATGTCCGGGTTCAGGACACAGACACCCTAAAGTCCGGAATGAACCCGAACTCTACAGTTCGGGTTCGCTCAACTCTAGTAGTAACCTGTCCAATTGTATTGACTCCTGTAGGCCCGTAATGCGGATGTTGTACCTCCGTTGACGGTCCTCCAGGTCGTATGAGGGAACTGGCGGGCTGGCTGGTTAGCGATTGGGGCACAGGGTAGCTACAACTGATCCCAGGCTGATCAAAGGCCATCAGTGCGGGTTGTACAACGGGGGTGTACGATGCAGGATATGCGGTAGCGTCCTCAGCCGATCCTCATCAGCCTCCTCCACCCTTTCGACAAAGTCCTATTTTAGAACTTATGCATAAAGTGTGGAAGGAAAATAGATGTATTATGAAATATGGGAATACAGTTATGCTCATAAGTTTACATACCCTGGCAGAATTTATAATTTCTTGGCCATTTTTCAGAGAATATGAATGATTACACAAAAAACATTTATTTCACTCATGGTTAGTGTTTGGCTGAAGCCATGTATTATCAATCAACTGTGTTTACTCTTTTTAAATCATAATGACAACAGAAACTACCCAAATGACCCTGATCAAAAGTTTACATACCCTGGTGATTTTGGCCTGTTAACATGCACACAAGTTAACAAAAAGGGGTTTGAATGGCTATTAAAGGTACCATCCTCACCTATGATCTGTTTGCTTGTAATTAGTGTGTGTATATAAAAGGTCAATGAGTTTCTGGACTCCTGACAGACCCTTGCATCTTTCATCCAGTGCTGCACTGACATTTCTGGATTCTGATTCATGGGGAAAGCAAAAGAATTGTCAAAGGATCTGCGGGAAAAGGTAGTTGAACTGTATAAAAAAGGAAAGGGATATAAAAAGGTATCCAATGAATTTGAGGGTGCCAATCAGCAGTGTTCAAACTCTAATCAAGAAGTGGAAAATGAGGGGTTCAGTTGAAACCAAACCTCGGTCAGGTAGACCAACTAAAATTTAAGCCACAACTGCCAGGAAAATTGTTTGGGATGCAAAGAAAAACCCACAAATAGCTTCAAGTGAAAAACAGGACTCTCTGAAAACATGTGGTGTAGCTGTTTCAAGATGCACAATAAGGAGGCACTTGAAGAAAGATGGGCTGCATGGTCAAGTCACCAGAAGAAAGCCATTACTACGCAAATGCCACAAAGTATCCCTCTTACTATACATCAAACAGCACAGAGACAAGCCTCAAACCTTCTGGCACAAAGTAATTTGGAGTGGTGAGACCAAAATTGAGCTTTTTGGCCACAACCATAAATGCTACAGTTACATACTTACATAGTCAGCGAGGTTGAAAAAAGACATAAGTCCATCAAGTCCGACCTATGTGTGTTTTTGTGTCAGCATTACAGTGGGTACGGAAAGTGTTCAGACCCCCTTAAATGTTTCACTCTTTGTTATATTGCAGCCATTTGCTAAAATCATTTAAGTCCATTTTTTTCCCTCATTAATGTACACACAGCACCCCATATTGACAGAAAAACACAGAATTGTTGACCTTTTTGGCAGATTTATTAAAAAAGAAAAACTGAAATATCACATGGTCCTAAGTGTTCAGACCCTTTGCTGTGACACTCATATATTTAACTCAGGTGCTGTCCATTTCTTCTGATCATCCTTGAGATGGTTCTACACCTTCATTTGAGTCCAGCTGTATTTGATTATACTGATTGGACTTGATTAGGAAAGCCACACACCTGTCTATATAAGACCTTACAGCTCACAGTGCATGTCAGAGCAAATGAGAATCATGAGGTCAAAGGAACTGCCTGAAGAGCTCAGAGACAGAATTGTGGCAAGGCACAGATCTGGCCAAGGTTACAAAATATTTTCTGCTGCACTTAAGGTTCCTAAGAGCACAGTGGCCTCCATAATCCTTAAATGGAAGACATTTGGGACGACCAGGACCCTTCCTAGAGCTGGCCATCCGGTCAAACTGAGCTATCGGGGGAGAAGAGCCTTGGTGAGAGAGCTAAAGAAGAACCCAAAGATCACTGTGGCTGAGCTCCAGAGATGCAGTCGGGAGATGGGAGAAAGTTGTAGAAAGTCAACCATCACTGCAGCCCTCCACCAGTCGGGGCTTTATGGCAGAGTGGCCCGACGGAAGCCTCTCCTCAGTGCAAGACACATGAAAGCCCACATGGAGTTTGCTAAAAACACTTGAAGGACTCCAAGATGGCGAGAAATAAGATTCTCTGGTCTAATGAGACCAAGATAGAACTTTTTGGCCTTAATTTTAAGCGGTATGTGTGCATAAAACCAGGCACTGCTCGTCACCTGTCCAATACAGTCCCAACAGTGAAGCATGGTGGTGGCAGCATCATGCTGTGGGGGTGTTTTTCAGCTGCAGGGACAGGACGACTGGTTGCAGTTCAGGGAAAGATGAATGTGGCCAAGTACAGAGATATCCTGGACGAAAACCTTCTCCAGAGTGCTCAGGACCTCAGACTGGGCTGAAGGTTTACCTTCCAACAAGACAATGACCCTAAACACACAGCTAAAATAACGAAGGAGTGGTTTCACAACAACTCTGTGACTGTTCTTGAATGGCCCAGCCAGAGCCCTGACTTAAACCCAATTGAGCATCTCTGGAGAGACCTAAAAATGGCTGTCCACCAACGTTTACCACCCAACCTGACAGGACTGAGAGGATCTGCAAGGAGGAATGGCAGAGGATCCCCAAATCCAGGTGTGAAAAACTTGTTGCATCTTTCCCAAAAAGACTCATGGTTGTATTAGATCAAAAGGGTGTTTCTACTAAATACTGAGCAACGGGTCTGAATACTTAGGACCATGTGATATTTCAGTTTTTCTTTTTTAATAAATCTGCAAAAATGTCTACAATTCTGTGTTTTTCTGCCAATATGGGGTGCTGTGTGTACATTAATGAGGGAAAATAAATGAACTTAAATGATTTTAGCAAATGGCTGCAATAGAACAAAGAGTGAAAAATGTAATAGGGTCTGAACACTTTCCGTACCCACTGTACATTGCATATTACTCAATGTTGTGGCCCCTTATTTGCTCATCTAATAGTTTTTTTAAATTATCTATACTCCCAGCAGAAACCACTGCTTGTGGAAGAGAATTCCACATCCTCACTGCTCTTACCGTAAAGAACCCTCTACGCAGTTTAAGGTTAAACCGCCTTTCTTCTATTTTTGTCAATGGCCGTGTGTCTTGCGCTGAATAGTTTTGTCCCTATTGTGGGGTCAACAGTACAGTATTTGTACATTGAAATCATATCCCCTCTCAAGCGTCTCTTCTCCAGAGAGAATACGTTCAGTGCTTGTAAAGGAGTCAACAAGGTCTGTGAAACACGGAGGTGGATCACTGATGTTTTGGGGATGTGTGAGCTACAAAGGCACAGGAAATTTGGTCAAAATTGATGACAAGATGAATGCAGTATATTATCAAAAAAAGCTGGAGGAACATTTGCATTCATCAGCCAGGCAGCTACGCATGGGATGTACTTGGACATTCCAACATAACAATGATCTAAAACACACGGCCAAGTCGACCTGTCATTGGCTACAGCAGAATAGAGTGAAGGTTCTGGTGTGGCCATCTCAGTCTCCTGACCTCAATATCATTGAGCCACTCTGGGGAGATCTCAAATGTGCAGTTCATGCAAGACAGCCCAAGAATTTCCAGGAACTGAAGGCTTTTTTGCCAAGAGGAATGGGCAGCTTTACCATCTGAGAAGATAAAGAGCCTCATCCACAAATACCACAAACAACTTCAAGCTGTCATTGATGTTAAAGGGGGCAATACACAGTATTAAAAGTGGGATATGTAAACTTTTGATCACGGTCATTTGGGTAATTTCTGTTGTCATTATGATTTAAAAAGAGTAAGCACAGTTGATTGATGATAAATGGTTTCAGCCAAACACTAACCATGAGTGAAAGAAATGATTTTTTGTTCATATTCTCTGAAAAATGGCCAAGAAATCATACATTCTGCCAGGATATGTAAACTTATGAGCACAACTGTATATCAGTTTATTCTCCTTTATGGGGAAATAAAAATGATGAGGAACTGGATAAATTGGAGGGGTCCTGGGTATGGGGAGAATAAGGGATACAATATATTAAGCAGTTGTATACTGATAATTCATTAAAAACATTTCAAGAATTACAGGTTAAATATTCATTGCCCTCTCATACCTTTTATCAATATTTACAAGTGTGAGACGCTCTACAGACTCAGTATAAAGATAATAAACTAAAGATACAAAACATGCCACTTATAGATTCCCTTGCAAGAATACAGGTTAAAAGGCGTCTTATCTCCACTCTATATAACCATTGGACGGAACAACATCAGAAGGCAACTATTTGTCTGGCTAGAAGAAGATGGGAAAAGGACTTGGGAGTCATATCAGAGGACACATGGTAAAATAGTTTGGAATATGCACAGTCCGTATCTGTATCACCCTAGCAATGTTTAACCCAATTTTTCATACTTTATAGAGCATATAGGATCCCTGTTAAATTATATCAATGGGGGGAGACGGGATACAACAAAATGTCTGAGGTGCTTAAGATCATCTGCAGATTTAATACATATGCAATGGAGATATCCCAAACTAGTTAGGTATTAGCAAAACGTGGTAGAAACAATAAATTATGCATATCAAACCCAGATACAATTAGATCCTAAGATATGTTTATTGGGTTATTTAAAAAAAGAAATATATGCACCAATAATCAGAATACCCATTGAGAGGATGTTATTTATAGCACGAAAAATAATTGCACTGAAGTGGACAACCCATACACATGAGTAATGGTGGACACAGGCTAATGATGCCTTACTAAAAGAATCGCAAGTGTATTGGAACAGGGGATTATTAAGCAAATGCCATAAAACGTGGGAACTGTGGTTGGTATCACCTGGTTTGGTCCCTTTTACCCTAGCATCAGATGGAACTCTAAGGGTGGATAGATCTTTTACTAGTTACAGAATAGTTAAAGTGGAAGTCCATGCTAAGACTAAAATATATAGCCTCCCACATTCTAACACAAACCTATCTAAACCCGTGAAGAAAAAAACAGCATACATACCTTTTCTGCAGGTGATGCTACCCAAGCCCACGCTGAGCTGTCAGCCGCAGCTTCGCTATAGCGGAGGTGAACGTGCAGAGGACAACAATGGAAGCCCCATAGTAAGTCTATGGGTGACTCACTTCCCATTAATTTCACATTTGTCGGCCATGTCCTCTGCAGAGCTTCCACCACTGGAGATCAGGTCGGATCACCTGCAGAAAAGGTATGTATACTGTTTTTTTCTTCACAGGGTTAGATAGGTTAGTGTTAGAATGTGGGTGGCTATAGATGCAGGGATTTTAGTTTAAGCATGGACTTCTACTTTAAGCAATGATAAGTAAGAAAGGGTTTTAAGATGATATAAGCATAAGTAATTATATAATCTGCAGTAACAGATGGTAGTTTGTTACATTAAATAGAGTAACAACAGTATTAAGGTAAGAGAAAGGGAGAAGAGAAAAGGGGATCAGGTACCTATAGGCCCAGATACAATGATTAATGCACATCAATTATATTAAGGAAAATTGTTTTCATACTTACCGTAATTTTCCTTTCCTGGATCCTCCTCATGTCAGCCTACTATGGGTCAGCCTACTATGACCCCTTCAGGACAACCTCTTTCCAAGCCTATAAGAGGCGTCTTTCTGCCCCTATGCAGTGTTCAGCTTACCCACCTCACAACGGACTTCGGGTGGGAGTCCCTCGGCTGACATGAGGAGGATCCAAGAAAGTTCAATTACAGTAAGTATGAAAACAATTTTCCTTATTCCTGGACCTCCTCATGTCAGCCTACTATAGGACATAGCAAGCAATCAACCACATAAGGGGAGGGAAAGACACAAATAACTAGAATCATAAGCCAATATCAATTATTTTAAAGGCCGACAGCCGCTGACAGAACAGTAGACCCAGAAGCTTCCGATGCCTTCAGAGTTACATTCACTCTGTAGTGCTGAATGAAAGTATTAGGTGCACTCCAGCTAGCTGCCCTGCACACTGCTTCTGCTGACACCTTAGCGTATGATGCACAGGAAGCTGGCATGCCTCTCATAGAATGTGCTTTGACCTCCAATGGCGGAGGATATCCAGACTCTCTATATGCCATATGGATAGTTTTTATGATCCATGAAGACACCATTCTAGGTGGCATAGCCATGCCTGTCCTGGAGCCACCGGGAAAAAGGAAGAGCTGATCTTGTTTCTGGAAGTCCTTAGTTCGCTCTAGGTATATTGATAAGGCCTGCACTAGAACCAGCCTAGTCCATTCGTCTTCCGAGTTACTATCTGGGAAAGCCAATAAGACTGATTCCCAATGCATATGCAAAGCCGATGCTACTTTTGGAAGAAAACTTGGGACTATTTTATCTTGGAGTATTAGGCAATACGGCTCTCTGGCTGAGAAAGCACACAGTTCAAACACCCTTCTGGCTGATGCAATTGCCATCAAAAAATTGCACTTAGAGTCAAGTGAAACAAAGAGCATGATGACACCAAACCAAATGGAGGTGCTAATAAGGTTTTCAGAACTAAAGACAGGCCCCACTTCGGAAAAAGATTTATTGGAGACCTGATCTTTATTGCTGCCTTTAAGAAACGCATCACTAGAGGATCCAAGGCCCATCTTTGTTCATCATAGCTGACAGGGCAGACTTGAACTTTTAAGGAGCTATACACTAAACCTTTGCCCAGACCTTCCTGGAGAAATTCCAATATGATAAAGACTGAGGGTGACCTCAGATCCCAGCTATTTCCTGCTGAGAAGTGACAAAAGGCTCTATAGATCCTATAATAAGTATTATTGGTAGTTTTCTTTCGGGCTTGTAACAAGGTGTCCATTACTCTATCGGAAAGTACTACATGCTCTAAATTTCTTCTCCTAACCTCCACGCCATCCACTTCAGTTTCCTCGGCTTTGGGTTAAACTGCTTGTTCTGCAGCAGAAAATCTTTGAGAGGAGGCAAAGGAATTGGCTGACACATCTTCATTTTCCATGCTAGTGAAAACCATGGTCTTCTGGGCCAGACGGGCCACGCCGCTATTGCTGTTACCTTTTCCTGTTGAATCTTCATTAAAACTCTGAAGATTAGCGAGAGAGGAGGAAACACATAGAAAGTCCCCTATGCATAGAGCATCCTGGCCTAGAGCTTGCGGGTGCCACCTTCGGGAGAAGTAACACAGAATCTGAGAGTTCTCCTCCAATGCCACCCAATCTATGACCGGTGTCCCCCCAGAACTTGAAGATTTTGAATAGGTATCTGGGATTCAAGCCCCATTTGTTCGGATCCAAGAATCTCCGACTCAGTTAATCCGCCAGCTTGTTTTGTGGACCCAGAAGGTATGCTGCTGTTAGGGCAAAGAAAAACCAAAGAATTTGTTTGTAATACTGCTGTTAGGGAGCACACATACTTCTCTGCCCAAAGGAAAATCTAGCATGCCACTCTGAGCAGCGGGAGGCTCCTGGTGCCCCCTTGCCAGACCACGTAAGCTACCATGGTTTATTGTCAGAAAGGACTTTGACTGCTCCCCTTGAAAAATTGAATAGAAGGCTACTGTCACGGACCTGGTGGTGGAGTCTGCCTTGTGCAGGGAACAACCGCTCTTGCACACACGTTTCAAGGACTCCTTGTAGAGCAGACAGAAGTCCAAGAGTGCGGGATGGCATGAGGGCTGGAAGGTCACTGGTGGTGATGTGATGATCCAGGTGGTCGTGCTGATCAGAGGGATGGTCGTGCAGGCTGGGTCAGCAACAGGAAGGCAATGCGGTGCAGATGGGTCAGGCAGAAGAGTGGTCAAGTCCAAGCAGGGTTTGTTATCAGACAGGCAGCAGAAGTACAAAGGGAGCAGACAATCGGAGGGTTGTGTATAGCCGGGTGCGGTGCAGGCAGCATATCAGCAGGTCAGGTCAGGCCGGGTCAAACAGGAAGCAATAGTAGCACAGGAACCGAAGGTTGAGCTGGGGCTCACAGGTCACAGATGCTGTAGAACGGACCCGCAAGCAGGAAGCGGAAGTGTTCACCAGCTTCCAGCGGTAGCGGTTGCGATCACGGAACACTCACAGGGGTTGTTCTTGTTTTATTTCTATTGCACTGTGAAGTTTGGCCAAATACATTTTTTAAAAGAGGTACACGATGAGTTTCCCTTCTTTTCATTTACAAATGGAATGGTGACGGAGGAGAGAGGCAGAGGAAGCAGAGGACACCATTATCCATAGGTCGGATTGTAGACCTAAAGCACGCATGACTTTTCCACACCGTACGGTTGGAGAGTCATAGAGATCTGGTAAGCAGGGTCTAGTACCCTGAGCTATTACTTTTCATCACTCAGTACACAGCACGGCACGAGCACTTTATTATTATTTAAAGAATTTATTTACTTAAAGAATCTGGAGATTGTTTCTGAAAAACGTATTGGAACCGTATTTGTCACTGGATTGCACTGGCACTTTTATTGAAGCACGGACTGTATATAAATAACTTTGCATAAAGCACTATATATATAAACAAGTTTTCCCACACTGGTGAGGAACCGAAAAAAACTGTTAATACGGATGTTTACGTCTTCAGATGGACATTTATATGTTTGATTGGACACTAAGATAACCTTGCATGGAATATTCACACTGTGATATTGATTTCATGATTAACCTATTGTTTACGGATATTGCACATATAAGTTTTGTACTTGCACTTATATAGAAAAATAGGGGGAGCACTACCCAGCAAGCGCTGCTAGGACAGTAAATTATTCTGTTCACAAACCACAACTGGGTAGAACCTGCTCTCCTCCGACAGTCCAAAATGGCTTCCACCTCAAACTCCTCCTCTCTATTTACCAAGATTGGGTCCGGCGGACCTGTCCTCTGTCCTGAGAAGGAGGCGGGGACAATAGATTTCAGTAGTGACACGTGGAAGAGTGGATGGATCCGTAGGGAAGGAGGAAGATCCAGTTCAAATGCCACCCTGTTGATTTTTTATTCTTAATTGAAAATGGCCCCATGAATCTTGGGCCCAGCTTTTTTGAAGGGCAAGCCAGTTTAAGATTCCTGGTGGATAACCAGACAAGATCACCTGGTTGGAGCTCTTACTCCCCCCTCCTTCTCTTATCATAAGCCTCCTTCTTTAGTTCCTGAGTCCGGGATAGGGTCTCCTGCAGGATCTTACTGTTAGACTGTAGGAAGCTCATAATATCCTGTGCGGCAGGGACGGTACTTTTGTTGTTCAGCTCAGGCAGGAATGTGGGATGAAACCCAAAATTGCCCAGAATGGGGACTGCTGCGTGGCTGAGTGGATGGTGTTGTTGTAGGCAAACTCAGCCAACGGTAGCAGTGCAACCCAATCATTTTGAGAGAACGATGAAAAGCAGCGCAGGTACTGTTCTAAAGTCTGGTTCGTTCTCTCTGTCTGGCCATTGGTCTGCGGGTGGTAGGCGGATGAGAATGCAAGCTATATCTCCAACGCTGCACACAGAACCCCCAAGAATCTGGACGTGAATTGGACCCCGCAGTTGGATACAATGTTACTAGGTATTCCATGGAGCCGGACTATTTCTTTGATGAAGGTATTAGCCATTTCGGCCGCTGTGGGGGTCCCCTTCATCGGTAGAAAATGTGCCATCTTTGTCATGCGGTCCACAACTACAAAGATGGTAGAGTATCCTTCTGACGAGGGCAATTCCACAATAAAGTCCATCGCCAGTTGCGACCACGGGCGCTTGGGTACTGGAAGAGGGTTCAGGAGGCCCCAGGCTTTGGCCTTCTCTGTTTTACTCCGGGCGCAGATGGGACAGGCACTGACATATTTTTTACTGTCCTCTGTGATATTCGGCCACCAGAAGGATCGTGAGAGTAGCTCGGCTGTTTTCCATGAGCCAAAATGTCCGGCCAATTTATGGTCATGGCAAAGACCTAAGATCCTGAGGCGCAGGCTCACCGGAACGAACACTCTATGCCCGAACCACCATAGGCTGTCTTTGACAGTTAGTCTGGTGTCGCTGACGTTAGTGGATCCGGCCAGGGTTTGTCGTATTTGAGATAACACGTCCTTGTTGGTCAGGAGAAAGTTCCATGTGGGAAGTATGGTGTCAGGCGGAGCGGCATTTCCTGGCTCCGAGAACATCCTGGAGAGAGCTTCAGGCTTGCCGTTTTTTGATCCTGGCCGGTAGGTCAGGTGGAGCTGGAACCTGGAGAAAAAGAGTGCCCAGCGGGCCTGCCGGGGTCTCAGTCTCTTGGCCGTTCTAAGATACTCCAGGTTCTTGTGGTCAGTAAAGATGAGAATAGGATGTGAAGCTCCCTCAAGCAGGTACTGCAATTCTTCGAGAGCTGAATTAATGGCCAGCAGTTCTCTATCTCGCACATCGTAATTCCGTTCTGGTGCCGACAACTTGTGGGAGAAGAAGGCTACTGGGTGAAGCAAGGCCTTGACACCTTGGCGCTGAGATAGGATGGCCCCCACTGTGGTTTCTGATGGGTCCACTTCAAGGACGTTGGGTCTGGATGCTTCAGAAAGGGAGCAGAGGTGAACAGGGATTTGAGTTTCTAGAAAGCGGCTTGAGCCTCGGGAGACCAACAGAACTAGATGTTCTGTTTGGTCAACTGCGTGATGGGTTCCACGATGGCTGAGAAGCCTTTAATGAACTTCCTGTAAAAGTTTGCGAAGCCCACAAATCTCTGAAATCCCTTTCTGTCCATTGGTGCGGCCCATTCCAGGATAGTGGAGACTTTCTGGGGATCCATATGAACGCCTGTAGTGGAGATAATCAGTCCCAGGAAGTGCATGCTAGGCTGCTCAAAGGAGCATTTTGCCGCTTTCGCGTACAGGCCATGTTACCGGAGCCGACCCAGAGCTTTGGTGACATGTGTACGTTGCTCTTCGAGGGAAGCAGAGAAGATCAGGATGTCATCCAGATAAATGATCACGAAGAGGTCAAGGAAGTCCTGAAACACATTGTTTACAAAAAGTTGAAATGTCGCTGGGGTATTGCATAGACCAAAGTGCATCACCAGGTACTCATAATGACCAAAGCGGGTGCGGAATGCTGTCTTCCATTCGCCTCCCTCCCTGATATGAATGAGGTTGTATGCTCCCCACAAGTCAAGCTTGGTGAAGATGGTGGCTGCTCCTAACCTCTGAAACAGTTCCGGGACTAAAGGCATAGGGTACCGGTTTTTAATGGTCACCCGACAGTCGATGCATGGCCTGAACAAGTGATCCTTCTTCTTCACGAAGAAGATGCTGGCCCCAGCAGGGGAAGTGGAGGGTCGGATGAACCCTTTCTTAGAGTTCTCATCCAGGTAGGCCTTGAGGGCCACTTAATTCGGGTTCAGAGAGGGGATAAATTCTCACAAAGGGTACCTCTGCCCCAGGCAACAGTTCAATGGGGTAGTCGTAGGGCCTATGCAGAGGTAGTGTGTTAGCCCCTTTCTTACTAAAGACATCCAGAAATGAATGATATGCTGGTGGAAGGAGGGTACAGATATCAGGTTCTGTGTCAGAGTCCAGGCAGAGTAGTGGGGGGACAACTTCACCTCTGGAGGCTAAACAATGTTGCTGGCAGTAAGGCGACTGGAAGCGGACTGTCCCTGTGGCTCAATCAATGCTGGGATTGTGTGCCCGGAACCATGGTAAGCCCAAAATAATGGGACAGAGGGGAGAGGCAATGGTGTCCAGCCGTAGGAGTAATTTATGACCTTCCATTGTAACAGAGGGAAGAGGGACAGTCTCATGGGTAACAGTCCCAGATTTAATGTGCGACCCATCGGCCAAGTGGATCACCATCTTGTGGAATTTCAGTTGTAAAGGAATGTAATGCAGTGCAGAAAAGTCCTGGTCAATGAAACAACTGCATGCCCCGGAGTCAAGGATGGCTGGGACCGTGGTATTCCCTCTGGAAAGCTGCAAAGAAAGGAGAAGAGTAAAATGAGCTGTAGAACTTGGGGAGCTAGGCAGGTCACTTGAGGTAACTGTAGTGCACTTACCACGCTTAGCGGGGCACACTCTGACCACATGACCTGGTTCACCACAATACAGGCATAAGTTCAGAGAAAAGCGACATTGCCTCTCTTCGGTGGTGAGGGACGGGCGTAGAGTTGCCACCTCATCCCTTTAAACCCGAATACATATGAATTAAACAGGTTCTGAGGCTAATTTAATGCAGATAAGGCACCAAGCGAGTTTAATTAACACCTTAATCAGCCACAGAGCCAGTGCAATTCATATGTGTTTGGTTTTAAAGGGATGAGGTGGCAACCCTAGATGGGAGTAACAGCCCAGTGGGACCTTGGGCTCAGAGGGCAGGGCCACGATGGTGCGGGCTGCAGCAGGGCCAGCGGCTGGGGAGGTTGAGAGCTCCTGTACCCGTTCTTCCAACCGGGTGTAACCCTCCTGCAGGTTCTTGACTGTTTGTGTAAGGCCCACAAGGTGCGCGCACAGATTGTCCATGGCGGAGCGGGTCCCGTGCGCAGACTCGGTCATGGCTGTCCATTACTGTCACGGTCCTGGTGGTGGAGTCTGCCTTGTGCAGGGAACAACCGCTCTTGCGCACCCAATTCAAGGACTCTTGGTAGTGCATACAGAAGTCCAAGAGTGCGGGATGGCATGAGGGCTGGATGATCACTGGTGGTGATGTGATGATCCAGGTGGAAGGTTGAGCTGGGGCTCACAGGTCACAGACGCTGTAGAATGGACAGCACTTGCTGCTGGGAGCAGAGGGCTCAAATAGCGCCGGTGTGTGTGCGCGCACGGAAGCGCGGGCGCGTGCAAACGCCCACAGGCACACGCACCACCGCGGAAACAGCCAGAAAGCATCTGGACTGGTGCTTTTCCTAACAGCTACTAAAGCATGCCAAAAAGCCTCTAATTCTAACATGTTTGACTGCTGAGATAGGGATGCCTCTCATGTGCCCTGTACTTGTTGGCCTAAGGAATGAGCTCCCCAGCCTACTAGGCTAGCATCTGTAGTCAGTACTACTGGAACTGGAGGTTCGAGAGGCACCCTTCGGTATAGAATCTGAGTTATCTTCCACCACATCAGAGACCGTTTTATTGGTAGTGGATGGTAGATCTTCTGGGTTAACGAGTGGCGATCCCATCGATGGAGATAATTGTATTGAAATCTCCCCCTCTGTCATTTGGCCCAGGGTACTACCTGGATCATGGAAGACAACAGGCCCAGCTACTGCATACACTCCTTGGGCCATCAGAAATGGCCTGGTCACTACTATTTCCAATTTGTTCTGAATTTTAACAATCTTCCTGCGAGGCAGAAATACACGACCTTGTGTAGTGTCAAAATTGCATTCCTAGATACTCTAGGACTTGAGCTGGTTGCATTCGACTCTTGCGATGGTTGATTAACCAACCGAAACGTCTGAGCGTGCTGCAGTTTATCAGCACGTGCTGTTGAAGGAGGTACTTTGATGAGGCCCAGAGGAGAATGTCGTCCAGATAATGAAAAATTTGAATGCCTCTCATTCTTAAGATAGTAATGACCACTGCCCAAACTTTTGAAAGTGTTCTTGGAGCTGTGCACAGCCCGAATGGCAGACAAGGAAATTAGAAATGGAAGCCCACTATTGCAAATCAAAGGAAACAATGGTGTGATGCACTTGTGTGCACATGTAGGTAGGCATCCATTAGGTCTATTGATGCTAGCAAATCTCCCTTCTTTATAATGGACAATGATGGTTTGCAAGGACTCCATTCAGAATGGAGGGACTTTCATGAAGGCATTCAGGGCTTTTAAGTCCAGGACCAGCCTGAATCCTCCTGAGGATTTTGTCACCAAGAACAGAGGAGAATAGAATCCTTCTCCCTTCTCATGCTCCAGAACTGGCAGAATTGCTTGAGATGACAATAATTCCTTTACATACATTAATAAACAACGCCCTTTTCTGGACAAGTAGGAATCCGGGAATCCACAGAATGACACTAGGACGGTCTTTCCTTAAATTCTAGGTGATATCCTCTTTGAATGATGTCCAAGACCCAGGCATCTTAAACTTCTTCCGCCCAGACCTCTCCAAAGTAAGACAGTCTGCTCCAACTTGGTAAGTCTGGACAGGGACACCTTCAGAAGAGCTTGTCTGAAGCTTTCGCTGACTGGTTCACCTTGGCTTTGGTTGCTTTGGGAAAGACTGGACCCTGCCCCTTCCACTGTCTAAAGAATGGTTGCCCTGGTTGGTACGCGGAAGCTTCCCAAAAACCTTTAGAACTCTCATAAAGATGAAAGGGCTGAGGGAATCTTCTTCTTTCCTGTGGAATTAGCCCAGATTTCCCTCTAGAAACTCATTGAACCTCTGACTCGAAGGTCTTGCTTTCCCATCAAAAGGCTGTGCTTGGAAGCACTATCTGCTGACCAATGCTTCAGCCATAGGGCTCTGCGATCCGTCACAGAATAATGAGCCATCAATTTCACCATCATCCTGACCTGGTCCATGGCTACTTCTGCTAGAAAATCCACCGTGAATCGACTGCAAAAAAAAAAAGGGGGGGTGACCTTCGTCTCCCATCACTTATCCCAAAGAACTGGCCTCTAACTTCACAATGCACACCTATAAGGCTGCTGCCACTGAGTTAAGTGCTATAGCAGGCCACTCCTGCTACCATGTACATTCCTTTGAGATCTGTATCTAACCCGCGATCCATCAGATCTTGAAGGATACCAAGTCATCTAGAGGCAAAGTGATGTGCCGAGCTAGTCTCTGTAATGAGGCATCCACCTTAGGTGTGGAATCCCAAAGCTCAGCATCCTTAGAGTGGAAAGGGTACACCTTTGAGACCCTGTTGTGGATGTTCAATCTTTTATCGGGTTTTGCCCATTCATCTTCCATTATTTCCTGCATTTCAAAAAATTAATGGGAAGGACGGGAGTGACCTTTTCAAATCCGTATAATATTTTCGCTGTTTTCTAGGGGGTGAGGTTCCCTCTTTCCATTTCATAGCCTCCTTACTGACTCTGCTAAGGCTCGATTCACACCCATGCATCCCCAGTGCCCCCCGCATCCTGCAGACCCTCACCACAAAATGTGTTCCATAGGAAACCATGTTGAATGGACTGTAGTGCAAATCTGTAAAACGCACCAAAAACACATGGGTGCGAATCAGGCCCAAGGAAGGAATTAAGGAAGAATCAAATGCATGAGTGTCTGGTTCCAGATCTGACTCAGAATCCTCTGAATGTTCATCTGAACTGTAGCGATATGTAGCACCTGATTCTGAAGCGGATGAGTGCCTAGGCCGAGATCTCTTAGATACGGTTTTCAAGCCTTCTTTGACTGCCTCCTTAATATAGCGCTCTACCTGGCATGCATCTGCTGCATTATCACGCGCAGCTTCCTTCAAACAAGAGAAGCATACACACCTCCCTTGTAGGGAGCTTTCCCCGCATGCCCAGCAGGCCTTCTCCTGTTCCCGGGCCAAGGTCCTTCCAGAAGATGAAGAGGCTCTGTGTCTGTGTTTATGTGCATGCTTGCGCTTACTAGTCGCTTTTTGGAGTTGGAGGCACCAGTGAGGGTGATCTGGAGTGGCGTTGCACAGGGATTTTATCCCGCTGCTGACCACTCCTCTGTCCCGACTTATCATGTTTTATGCGCTTCTTTCTTTGCGGGTAATGCGGCTCTTTAGTACTTCCCTGCGGGCGTTTATCCCACATCTGGGTCTTCTCTCTGTGTAGAGAAGAAGAATGCACTCTTTTAAAAACAAAAAAAAACAAAAAAAAAAAACTTTAAAAATAGAAACCTTTCCATGCGTTCTTCAGTGCTTTTGAGGCAGGCAGAAGGACCAGGATAACTGGGAACAAATAGGCAGCCAGAGATCTATCCAGCAACCCAAGGTAGAAGCCATTTTGAGATCCCACATCACTCACCACAGAATCAGTGTTTTTGAGACAAGCTGGAGTTACAGGTGCTGTAATCACAGCAGGGAAGCAGGAACCATGGCATGGGAGAGGGTGTTCCTATCATACCAGGAAGTGGCCACTCTCAGCAACCTCCTGAGAGTCCCTGTGGGACTACAATTTGGCCCTGGACTTCATCCAGACTGGCCCGCTTTAATTTTGCAAACACGCACAAAAACAGTATAAAAACTATACGCAATTGCGCAACAAAATATATGTAAAAAAATTCACTATTGGGCATAGGACAGGGCATAGCCTCACCAGTGCCCATGAATGCAGCCACACCATTGCCCATTAATGCAGCCTGATCAGTCCTCATTAATGCAGCCTCACCAGTGCCCATTAATGCAGCCTGATCAGTCCCCATTAATGCAGCCTCACCAGTGCCCATTAATGCAGCCTAATCAGCCCCCATTAATGCAGCCTCACCAGTGCCCAATAATGCATCCACACCAGTGCCCATTAATGCAGCCTCACCAGTGCCCATTAATGCAGCCACACCAGTGCCCATTAATGCAGCCTGATCAGTCCTCATTAATGCAGCCTCACCAGTCCCAATAATGCAGCCACACCAGTACCCATTAATGCAGCCTGATCAGTCCCCATTAATGCAGCCTCGCCAGTGCCCATTAACACAGCTACACTAGTGCCCATTAATGCAGCCTCACCAGTGCCCATTAATGTTAGTCCCCCCCAGACCCCAGTACCTGGTCTGGGCAGTTCTTCTACCTAGGTCCTGGCTGCAGGTTTTTCCTCTGGACTGGAGACTGTTAGCCTGGGGGCGAGGTGAGCGGCAGCGACTCCCATACCCGTATCCAGCAATAAACGAATCCCCCACTGCATAGCTGTTTAAAAAGGAAACTTCTCCTGGTCTCCCCTGCAGTGGCATCACTAGGGTTGGTGACATCCGGTGCAGTAAAACATGCTGTCACCCCCCCGGCACTGAGCAGACTGTTGGGTCGGGGCGGCTCTCCCCCTTAACCTGCCACAATGGATGGAGCTGGGATGGGATTGGATGGAGCAGGGATTGGACTAGGGGTATGAATGGAGCGGGATGGGATGGGGGTGGAGCGGGATGCGAGCGTGATGGGATCAGGGGGTGGAAGGAGCTGGGATGGGATCGGAGGGAATGGATGGAGCTGGGGTGGGATCGGGGGCTCTCGGCGGGGCTGGGTTGTCAGACG
>BLSH010272260.1:121039-134508 GCA_018402905.1 Glandirana rugosa | reverse complement strand
CAGTTCTGGAGGATGAGGAAGATCATGAGGAGGAGGAACCGCAGCAGGGTGGCACCCAACGCAGCTCGTGGGCATCACTGGAGCGTGGCTGGGGGGATACGGAGGACACAGATGATATAGCTCACAGAGAGGACAGCTTGTCTTTGCCTGTGGGCAGCCTGGCACACATGGCCGACTACATGCTGCAGTGCCAGCACAACGACAGCCGAGTTTCCCACATTGTAACCCTGCTGGATCCCCGTTACAAGGACAACGTGCCGTCCTTAATTCCCTCACTGGAGCATGATCGGAAGATGCGCGACTACCAGGCATTCCCAAATGACACCGGGGGCTCAGTGGAAGCACAAGGCGAAGGCAGAGGAGGAGGAGGAAGAGGCCACCAACGCAGCTGTAGCACCGCCAGCACCTCAGAAGGCAGGTTTAGCATGGCCAAAATGTGGTAAAGCTTTGTCAGCAGCCCGCCACAACAAACAGCACCACCAGCCGATAGACAACGTCTTAGCAGGAGGCAGCATTTCAGCAACATGGTGGAAGAGTATGTGTGCACACGCCTACACATGCTGACTGATGGGTCTGCCCCATTCAACTTCTGGGTCTCCAAATTGGCCACATGGCCTGAGCTTGCCGTTTATGCCTTGGAGGTGCTGGCCTGCCCTGCAGCCAGTGTATTGTCTGAACGTGTGTTTAGCACGGTAGGGGGCGTTATCACAGACAAGCGCAGCCGCCTGTCCACAGCCAACATGGACAAGCTAGCGTTTATTAAAATGAACCAGGCATGGATCCCACAAGACTTGTCTGTACTTTGTGCAGAATAGACATTTAGACCGGACTCACACAGCCATTTGTATACTTTTTTTTTTTAATATGCCTCAATATTTTGGGGCCTACCCCATTTATAAAAAAAAAAAAAACAGTGTTGGCTACCTCCTTCTACTCCTTCACCACCGCCACTTCCACCTACACTGCCACGGTCACGACCTAGTCAACCTCTAGGCTCCTACTCCACATCCACCCCCCCTTCCCATTTTTATTTTTTTCATTTCATTTTAATTCATTTTCCCTATCCCCATTTTTTTGTAGGGCACTTGCCCTACTCTTACCCCCATTTTACTTCCTTTTGCAGCCCTCTAGCACTTGCCAAGTCTTTGTTACATCCATTTTTGTGCCGAAAAGTTTGGGTCCACATTGACTTCAATGGGGTTCGGGGTCCGGGATAAAGTTTGGGTTGAGTTCCGTGCCGAACCCGGACTTTTTCCCGAAGTTCGGCCGAAACCCACCGAACCCAAACATCCGGGGGTTCGATCAACTCTATTTATATTGCAAAAAATAAAAAGTGCAGAGGTGATCAAATACCACCAAAAGAAAACTCTATTTGTGGGAAAAAAGTATGCAAATTTCATTTGGGTACAGCATTGCATGACCGCGCAATTAGCAGTTAAAGCAACGCAGTGCCATATTGTAAAAAACGCTCTTGTCCTACAGTGGGAAATCCTTCCGGGGCTGAAGTGGTTAATGCACAAAAACACACTATATTGCCAAATGTTTGGTGAAATATAAAAGATGATCTCATGCAGAGTGCATAGACACCAAACATGACAGGGTTACTACCTTAGATCTGCAGAGGAGGTCTACTGCTGGAATTACTGCCCACGATCTGATGCTTTGCGGTGATACCTCACATGCATGGTAAAATTGCTGTTTACATATGACACAAGACCGACGCTTGTGTTCACCTTTGCGTGCGTGCACGGGGGGGGGGGGGGTTAGGCGGCAGGGGTGCATTTTTTTTATTATTTATTTTGCTTTTTATTTTATTTTTACACTGTCCCGTCCATCTTTTTTTTATCATTTTTATTTTTATCACAGGGATTTTAAATCCCCTTTGATAAAAATAGGTAGTGTCGCTTTTTTTGTTTTTTTTTTAAATGTGGGGTCTACTAGACACTAGATCTTTCCTCAGCCCTTAAAGCATCTGACCACACCAATATCGGTGTGATAAGATGCTTTCCCAATTTCCCAATGGCGCTGTTTATATCCGGCAAAACCGAAGGCACGAAATGCTTGTAGCCTCCGCTTTCTTAGGTAATGGAGATGATTGGAGCCATTCTAGTCTTCGAACAGCTCTGTGATCAGCTGACGCAACCACCGGCTGGATTCTCGTGTTCCCCAGCGGGACAGGAGAGCTTGAGAAGACCAGCAACATACTTGTACGTCAATGGTCCTTGTTGGGCATATGTTGTAATGTTCATTTTTTTCATGCAGCCAGTAGATTAAATAAAAAAAAAGAATCAAATCGGTGGGTATGCCCACCATTAGAGAACCGCCCTTCATCTACCCACTTCTAATAGTGGGCATAGCCCCTTTTTAAAAATACATTTCCCGGAGCACAGGGGCAATCCACCCCAATTTCAACCCACTGCCCCTATGCTCCAGTATATATGCTCTTTTTTTTAACTGTGGTGGTGAAATCAGAGTCGCTGCTTCATGTATAGTGGGAGCAAACGCTGTTGATGTCATCATGGATAAATCAGTGCTGCAGCTGAATGGCGTACCTGAAAAGCAATAAATAATTAATAAAACAGAGTAACATAAAAACATTACATACCTGCTAAGAAGAAAAAATTATAAAACGCATTAACAATAAAACATTACAGGTAAGCGGTAACATACGAAATTACATACCTGTAAAGAAAACATGATAAAAAACAGTAACAAAACATTGCATAAAAAATATTAACGATAGAGAGAGAACAGAGAGAAAAAAGAGAGAGTGAAAAAAAGAAACGTACAACTGTTTTGGCTTTTCTATTTTTATTTTTTTTTTACATTTTTTATTTTTTTTTTAGAAAAAACATTTTTTTTTTCGTTCACTTTTTTTTTTGTGTAACTTAACTGTAACTGGTTCCAGGTTTGGGTCTCTCAAAATACACTGGCATCTTTGGAGACCCTATATAAGTGTGCCTAATCACCGTGTCTGCTGTACCCTACGCTAATAATCCACTAATGTGTGGTTGGGCTCGAAACATTATCCGATGCAGAGACTATGCTGGTCAGGACAGGTTGGACAATAAGTGCAGGTGTCATGCCTGTATCCGCCTCGTCTGCAGACACAACATCTCTTTTGGGGCGTTCTTTGGCCTGAGGTACCACGGAGGACTTGTGGAAAAGTGCCTCTCATGCAGCCAGCTCACTGCATTTAGATTGTGACTAGGGATGGGCTTCGTGTTCTGGTCGATCGTGAGTTCGACCAGAACATCTGCTATTTGCTTGTTTGGGAAAACCCAAACATTATGGGGCGTTCGCGCCCAATAATGTTTTCAAATGGTGGCTGAATGCCGCCCGCTGATTGACCTGCATGCTTTGGCCAATCAGCGGGTGGCCTGCTGTGAGAGCTTTGATTGGCTAAAGGCAGGATACCTTTAGCCAATCACTGCACAGCAGTCTCAATCCACGCCCCACACTATATGAAGCCACTTGTTCAGTGGCTCTATGTAGTGTGTCAGCGTTGTTAGTGACAGAGCGTAGGTTCCCGAATACAGGCAGTTTAGATAGCTAGCTTTTAAAATTTTAAAATAAGAAAAAAAAAAATCCAAAAAAAATAGCTAACTAGATAGATAGTAAGAAATCTAAAATCTATCTGTCAGTTAGTGCAGACAGGTTAGTGTAGGGAAAAAAAAAGATATACTATACTATATATCAATGTACATAAGGTATATAGTACACGTGATGTGGTGTATTAAAATATATACGGTTTTTAACCCCTTAACCCCCAGAGCCCTTTTTTACATTTGTTATTTAAAAGTTAATATCAGGTTATTTTGATAGAAAATTACTTAGAACCCCAAACATTATATATTTTTTCAAACACCCTAGAGAATAAAATGGCAATCATTACAATACTTTTTGTCACACTGTATTTGCGCAGCGATCTTTCAAGACACAACCGGTGGACGGTGGCGGAAGGGGGGGGTGTCTGGGATCCCGAGCCGGATCCGCTGTTATCAACAGCTGCTCTAAAAAATGGTACCAGGGTATAGCCTGTAGCTGCGGACTATACCCGATACTTCCACTTAAAACAGCCACCATTTATAAACAGTGATTCGCATTAAGTGGTTAAACTAATTTACAACAGCAGGGCCCGTTCCTGCGCCTAACAAAAGTGACTGCTAGGGGTTACAGTGTTCTGGCACCGACAACACCCAAGGCCCAATTTTTCACCACCTGTTTGACTGGGACATGTCATCACAAGTTTTAACCACTTAACGCAAATCAGCATTTATAAATGGCGGCAGCTTTAAGTGGATGTATCTGGGTATAGCCTGCAGCTACAGGTTATACCCCAGTACATTTTTTTAGAGCAGGCTATCCGGTGTTAATGACCGATCCAGCTCGGAAGCCCCTCAATCTTTATCCCAGGGAGAGGCCATCCCTCTCTCCCGTCACCGTCCACCACTCTTCTCCCGCCTCCCATCCCACCGGGAGACCGGAGTTCCAATCCGACACTTCTGGCCGCTATGTGGAAGCCGGAATCGGCTTCAATCGGCACCCCTTCGTACATTTCCGTAAGCAACGTCACTTCTAGTTTACTCGGTGGCAAACAGCGCGGGTTTTAAAAAAAATGACAGTATTCAGAATCGCCATTTTTGATGATCTGAATACTGTGAAGTGCAAACAACCCCCATCCCTCCATAAGGAGTATCTGTCATCATATATTACTATTACAAAGGATGTTTAGATTCATTGTGATGGCAATAAAAGTGATCAGATTTTTTTTTAAACAAACAGTTTTAAAAAAATAAATAAAATAAAATAATTTAAAAAATGTAAAAAAAAAAATTTAAAGCGCCACTGTAACTGTGAGCAAAGAAAAAGCATACGTAAGTCACACCCACGTATGAAAACAGTGTTCAAACCACACATGTAAGATATCGCCGCGATCGCCAAGTGTGAGCAATAGTTCCAGTAAAAGACCTCCTCTGCACCTCTAACCTGGTAACCGTTAAAAATTTTTAACGCGTCGCCTGTGGAACTTTTTAAGTACCGGAGTTTGTCGCCATTCCGCAAGTGTGCGCAATTTTCAACCCTAACATGCATGGTATCTATTTACTCAGCATAACATCCTCTTTCACAATATGCAAAAAAATTGGGCTAACTTTACTGTTGTCTTATTTTTTAACTCAAAAAGCAATTTTTTTGCAAAAAAATTGCTCTAGAAAGACCGCTGCACAAATACAGTGTAACAAATATTATTGCAACGATTGCCATTTTATTCTCTAGGGTGTTTAAAAAAAATATGTTGTGGGGGTTCTAAGTAATTTTCTAGCAAAAAAAATGATTTTAACTTGTAAACAAGTGTAAAAAAGGACTCCAGGGCTTCAGTGGTTAAACTAATTTACAACAGCAGGTCCCGTTCCTGTGTCCAACAAGAGTAACTGCAAGGGGTTACAGTGTTCTGGCACCACCAGCACCCAAGGCCCAATTTTTCGCCACCTGTTTGACTGGGGGCTTTTGTCACAATTTGTAAACTAATTTACATCAGGCCCAGTTCCTCCACCCAACAAGAGTAGCTGCAAGGGGTTACAGTGTTCTGGCACCGCCAGCACCCAAGGCCCAATTTTTCGCCACCTGTTTGACTGGGGGATTTTGTCACCATTTTTAACTAATTTACAACAGCAGGGCCCATGCCAAAATTTTTAAAAAATGACGTGCGGTTCCCCCCCCCCCAAAATCCAAACCGGGCCATTCAGGTCTGGTATGGAATTTAAGGGGAACCCCACACCATTTTTTAAAAAATAATGACGTGGGGTACCCCCAAAATCCAAACCAGGTACTTCAGGTCTGGTATGGATTTTAAGGGGAACCCTGCACCAAATTTTTTAAAAAATGGCGTGGGGTCCCCCCCATAATCCAAACCAGACCCTTCAGGTCTGGTATGGAATTTATGGGGAACCCTGTGCCAATATTTTTTAAAAAATGACGTGCGGTTCCCCCCAAAATCCAAATCAGGCTTTTCAGGTCTAGTATGGAATTTAAGGGGAACCCCGTGCCAAAATGTTTTTAAAAAATGATGTGCGGTTCCCCCCGAAATCCAAACCAGGCCCTTCAGGTCTGGTATGGAATTCAAGGGGAACCCAGCACCATTTTTTTAAAAAAATAATAACGTGGGGTCCCCCGCAAAATCCAAACCAGGCCCTTCAGGTCTGGCATGGATTTTAAGGGGACCCCTGCACCAAATTTTAAAAAAATGGCATGGGATACCCCCCAAAATCCCAACCAGACCCTTATCTGAGCACGCAGCCCTGTCATGGCATGAGGGGGTGGGGACGAGTGAGCACCCCCCCTCTGAACCACACCAGACCACATGCCCCCAAAGCACCTTGTCCCCATGTTGATGGGGAGAAGGGCCTCATCCCCACAACCCTGGCCAGTGGTTGTGGGGGTCTGCAGGCAGAGGGCTTATCAGAATCTGGAAGCCCCCTTTGTTAAGGGGGCCCCCAGATCCCAACCCCCCCTATGTGAATAGGTTTGGGGTACACTGTACCCCTATCCATTCACCAAAAAATGAAAAATGAGTGTAGTGTAAAAAAAACAAGAGGCAGTTTTTGACAAGTCCTTTATTTTGTAAAATAGCTCTTTCTTCTTTCTTCCGCCATCTTCTCCTGGCCCATTCCTTCTTCTGGTCTTCTTCTTCTTTTAGTCTTCTTGCTTCCTCTCTTCGTCTTCTATCTTCAATCTTCATCTTCATCTTTCACCGACGTTGCTCTCTCCGCTGCTGCAGCCTGGCCCCTGCGCGTCCTGTGTAACTGAGTGAACCCGCCCCCTTCTGACGTCATGTGATGTCAGAGGGGTGGGTCACCCAGTTAGATCACCGGGTGGCCCCGCCCCTTCTTATAAAAGAACTGTCATCGTGAAGACCGCCCATTCTGCAAGACGTGGAGGGGCCGGACTGCATCAGCGGAGAGAGCGGTGGCGGTGAAAGAAGAAAGAAGATAAAGATGAAGATGAAGTTTGAAGATTGAAGATGAAGAGAGGAAGCAAGAAGACTAAAAGAAGAAGCAGAAGACCAGAAGAAGGACTGGGCCAGGAGAAGATGCAGGAAGAAAGAAGAAAGAGCTATTTTACAAAATAAAGGACAAGTCAAAAACTGCCTCTTGTTTTTTTTTTTACACTACACTCCTTTTTTTGTGAATGGGTAGGGGTACAATGTACCCCAAACCTAGAGCTTCACAGGTTGCCACTGGAGTCCTCTTCCACTCCTCCATGAACGACATCATGGAGCTGGTGGATGTTAGAGACCTTGCGCTCCTCCACCTTCCATTTGAGGATGCCCCACAGATGCTCAATAAGGTTTAGGTCTGGAGACATGCTTGGCCAGTCCATGAGCTTTTTCCTTTAGCTTCATTAGCAAGGCAGTGGTCGTCTTGGAGGTGTGTTTGGGATAGTTATCATGTTGAAATACTGCCCTGTGAAGGGAGGGGATCATGCTCTGCCTCAGTATGTCACAGTACACATTGGCATTCATGGTTCCCTCAATGAACTGTAGCTCCCCAGTGCCAGCAGCACTCATGCAGCCCCAAACCATGACACTCCCACCACCATGCTTGACTGTAGGAAAGACACACTTGTCTTTATACTCCTCAACTGGTTGCTGCCACACACGCTTGACACCATCTGAACCAAATAAGTTTATCTTGGTCTCATCAGACCACAGGACATGGTTCCAGTAATCCATGTCCTTAGTCTGCTTGTCTTCAGCAAACGGTTTGTGGGCTTTCTTGTGCATCATCTTTAGAAGAGGCTTCCTTCTGGAATGACAACCATGCAGACCAATTTGATGCAGTGCGCAGCGTATGGTTTGAGCACTGACAGGCTGACCCTCCACCCCTTCAACTTCTGCAGCAATGCTGGCAGCACTCATATGTCTATTCTCAAAGACAACCTCTGGATATGACGCTGAGCACATGCACTCAACTTCTTTGGTCGACTATGGTGAGGCCTGTTCTGAGTGGAACCTATCCTGTTAAACCATTGTATGGTCTTGGTCACCATGCTGCAGCTCAGTTTCAGGGTCTTAGCAATCTTCTTATAGCCTAGGCCATCTTTATGTAGAGCAACAATTGTTTTTTTTCAGATCCTCAGAGAGTTCTTTGCCATGAGGTGCCATGTTGAACTTCTAGTAACCAGTATGAGAGAATGAGAGCGATAATACCAAATTTAACACACCTACTCCCCATTCACACCTGACACCTTGTAACACTAACAAGTCACATGACACTGGGGAGGGAAAATGGCTAATTGGGCCCAATTTGGACATTTTCACTTAGGGGTGTACTCACTTTTGTTGGCAGCAGTTTAGACATTAATGGCTGTGTGTTGAGTTATTTTGAGGGGTCAGCAATTTTACACTGTTATACAAGCTATACACTCACTACTTTACATTGTAGCAAAGTGTCATTTCTTCAGTGTTTTCACATGGAGATAGAATACAATATTTACAAAAATGTGAAAGGTGTACTCACTTTTGTGAGATACTGTATGTCTTACACAAGCCTCAGAGTCCTGATGAAATGGGAGCCCCCGCAAAATGCATAGACTTCGGCTTTGACATATTGCCATATTAACTTGTAGTTATGTATTGTATGTTTTACTGTATTTAATGGAATCTATTCACTTAACCACTTCAGCCCCGGATTTCCCACGTTAGGACCACAGCAAGTTTTTCAATTTGGCACTGCGCTGCTTTAATTAGTAATTGTGCGGTCATGCAATGCTGTACCCAAACGCAATTTGGGTCCTTTTTTGCCTCACATAGAGCTTTCTTTTGGTGGTATTTTTTCACCTCTGCACTTTTTATTTTTTGTGATATAAACGAAAAAAAAACAAAAATTTTGAAAAAAATGATATTTTCTCCTTTGTGTTATTAGAACAATAGAATAAACGAAATATTAGTCATACATTTTTGCCAAAATGCATTCAGCCACATGTCTTGGGTAAAAAAAAAAAGTAAATTAGCGTATATTTATTGGCTTGTGCAAAAGTTATAGCGTCTGCAAACTAGGGTACATTTTCTGGAATTTATGCAGCTTTTATTTTATAACTGCCTATCTTATTTCCTGAGGTGCTATAATGGAAGGGCAGTATAACCCCCCCCCCCCCCAAATTACCCCAATTTGGAAAGTAGAGACCCCAAGAAATTAGCTGAGAGGCATGTTGAGACCATAGAATATTTTATTTTTTTGTCACAAGTGATTGAACAATGACAAAAAAAAAAAAAATACACAAAGTTGTCACTGAAAGGATATATTGCTCACACATGCCATGGGTATATGTGGAATTACAACCCAAAATACATTCTGCTGCTTCTCCTGAGTACGGGGATACCCCTTGTGTTAGACTTTTTGGGAGCCTATCCGCGTACGGGACCCCAAAATCCAATCACGGCCTTCAGGATTTCTAAGGGCAAAGATATATGCCTTCACCCCACACTACCTATAACAGTTGCGGAGGCCATGAAATGACCAGATAGCAAACCCCCCCAAATGACCCCATTTTGGAAAGTAGACACGCCAAACTATTTGCTGAGAAGCATATTGTGTCCATGTAATATTTAATATTTTTGTCGCACGTGATTGAAAAATGACAAAAAAAAAATTACGTAAAGTTGTCACTGAAATGATATATTGCTCACAAATGCCATTGATATATGTGGAATTTTACCCCAAAATACATTCTGCTGCTTCTCCTGAGTACGGGGTTACCCCATGTGCGAGACTTTTTGGGAGCCTATCCGCGTACAGGACCCTGAAAACCAATCACCTCCTTCAGGACTTCTAAGTGCGAAAACTTATGCCTTCACCCCACATTACCTATCTCAGTTGCGGAGACCATGAAATGCCCAGATAGCAAAACTCCCCCAAATTACCCCATCTTGGAAAGAAGACACCCCAAGCTATTTGCTGAGAGGCATGTTGAGTCTATGGAATATTTTATATTTTGCCACAAGTTTCGGGGAAATTACAATATTTTTTTTTCACAAAGATGTCACTAAATGATGTTTCTCAAAACATGCCATGGGTATGTGTGAAATGACACCCCAAAATACATTCTGCTGCTCATTCTAAATTTGGAGATACCACCTATGTGAGACTTTTTGGCGGTCTAGCCACGTACAGGACCCCAAAAACCAATCAACCAAACCTTCATGCTTTCTAAGGGCATAAAATGGTGATTTTACTCCTCACTCCCCATCACGGTTTCAGAGGCCATGGAATGCCCAGAAAGTAGACACTCCAAGCTATGTGCTGAGAGACACATTGACTATTTTGCAGGCCTCACTTTTTCTCACAAAGTTTTGAAATTTGAAAAAAGAGAAAAAAAATCAGTTTATTTCTTCATTTCCCAAAACAAATGAGAGCTGCAAAATATGCACCATGCCTCTTAGCAAATACCTTGGGGTGTCTACATTCCAAAATGGGGTCTTTTGGGGGGCTTTTGTGCTACCTTGACATTTCAGGGCCTCCAAAACCGTGATAGGTACTGAGAAATCACCATTTTATGCCCTTAGAAAGTCTGAAGACGGTGATTGGTTTTTGGGGTTCTGTACGTGGCTAGGCTCCCAAAAAGTCTCACACATGGGGTATCCTCATACTCAGGAGAAGCAGCAGAATGTATTTTGGGGTGTAATTTCACATATACCTATGGCATGTTTGAGCAATATATGATTTATTGACAATTTAAAAAAAAAAAAAAAAGTAATTTCCCCCGAAACTTGTGCAAAATATAAAATATTCCATGGACTCAACATGCCTCTCAGCAAATAGCTTGGTGTGTCTACTTTCCAAAATGGGGTCATTTGGGGGAGCTTTGCTATCTGGGCATTTCATGGCCACCGCAACCTTGATAGGTAGTGTGGGTTGAGGGCATAAATTTTCGCCCTTAGAAATCCTGAAGGCGGTGATTGGTTTTTGGGGTCCCACACGCAGAACGACTCACAAAAAGTCTCATACATGGGGTATCCTCGTACTCAGGAGAAGCAGCAGAATGTATTTTGGGGTGTAATTCTACATATACCCATGGCATGTGTCAGCAATATATAATTTTAGTGATAACTTTGTGTATTTTTTTTTTTTTGTCATTGTTCAATCACTTGCGATAAAAAATGAAATATTCCATGGACTCAACATGCCTATCAGCAAATAGCTTGGGGTGTCTACTTCCAAAATGGAATCACTTGGGGGGGGGTTTGAACTGTCCTGGCATTTTATGCCCAACATTAGAAGCCTATGCCACACATGACCAAACAAGTCTTTTCTGACACTTTTTGTTTACATGAAAAAATACTTTTTTTTGCTAGAAAATTACTTTGAACCCCCAAACAGTGTATATTTTTTTAAAGCAGAGGCCCTACAATTAAAATGGTGGGTGTTGCAAATTTTTTTTTGCACAACGTATTTGTGCATCGATTTTTCAAATGCTATTTTTAGGGAAAAACACTTTTTTGAATCTTAATGCACAAAAACACACTATATTGCCAAAATATTTGGTGAGATATAAAGGATGATCTCATGCAAAGTTCATAGACACCAAACATGACATGCTTTAAAAATAATGCATACGCGCGCAGCGGCGACAAACTATATACATCTTTAAAAGCCTTTACAGGCTACCACTTTAGATCTGAAGAATTACTGCCCTCTATCTGATGTTCACGCTGATACCTCACATGCATGGTGCAATTGCTGTTTACATACGACACAAGATCGACGCATGCGTTTACCTTTGTGTGCATGCATGGGGGGACGGGGGTGCACTTTTTTTTTAATTATTCATTTTGCTTTTTGTTTTATTTTTACACTGTCCCTTTCATCTTTTTTCTATCATTTTTATTGTTATCACAGGGAATTTAAGTATCCTCTATGATAAAAATATAATTTTTTATTTTATTTTGGGGTCTATTAAACTCTAGATCTCTCCTCAGCCCTTAAAGCATCTAACCACACCAAAATCGGTGTGATAAGATGCTTCCCCAATTTCCCAATGGCCCGATTTATAGCGATTTATATGGGGCAAAACCGAAGTCACAAAATGCTCGTAGCGTCCGGTATCTTAGAGATAATTTGAGCCATTCTAGTCTCCGATCAGCTCTATGGTCAGCTGTTGGAACCACTGGCTGCATTCTCAGATTCCCCGGTGGGACAGGAGAGCCAGAGAAAACCATGGAAGATGGCGGGGGGGATTTCCCTCCCACTACTTGTAAAAACAGTCTAGCAGCTAATTAGCTGCTAGGATTGCTTTTACATGAAAGCCAACTGATGGCTGAAAAGAACAATACCTAGATGATACCTATACCTGCAGGCATCATTCCAGTAGAACCACTCTAAGACCAGCAACATACTAATGTGTCGCTGGTCCTTGTTGAGCATATGTTGTAACGTTCTTTTTATTCATGCATCCTGTTGGTTAAATGAAAAAGAAAAACCAATCAGTGGGTTTGCCCACCATTAGAAAACCTCCCTTCATCCACCCACTTCTAATGGTGGGCATAGCCCCTCTTTAAAAATATATACCGGAGCATAGGGGCAATCCGCCCCAATTTCCAACCCTGCCCCTATTCTCTGGTATATATGTTCTTTTTTTAACTGTAAAAAAAAAAGGCAAGGAGAGGAGCCTCTAAGTGCAATATGCAGACACAAAGTTTATTAAAAAGGTTAAAAACACTGACATGGTGAATGATAAGTAAGCACAACTGTCATCCAACAAGAGGAACAGATCCAGTCAATAACCCACGATAGGTGAAAATGGTGTGCCGCTGTATAGTCCTTCGTCCCGCATGGCCATGTGATGGATGATAGCTGGCTGTCTGGCAGTGTGGAAGCAAGGTTAGGAATGCAGCTCCAGCTTGTCGTGGGATGATGGCATCATACGATGCAACCTGTTTCCTTAGCGTGCAGGCTCCAATGGTGTGGGAGTCCTGGGCTACTTCGTCAGGCGGCAAGAGGGAGTCAGTGTGCTGAGCTGGATTGTGGCATATACAGTTTAAATAGAAAAGGACGGAAAGAAGTTGATGTGCAGAGGGGCGAGGGGGCGGGAATAGGGGAGTGAATATAGAGGAAGGAGGGGAAGGGGTGATTTATTAGACTGCACTATGAAGGATGGGAATGGCTATAAATGTATATGGGACTGCAAGGAAAGGAAAGGAAATCAAAACTGACCAATATAAAATAAAAGGAAATGGCATCAGATAGTATGACCGGCAGACTGCTGTTGAAAATCCTTTCTCAGCTTCCATCGAAGAACTTGCATGAACGACATCATTAGAAAAATCTTTAAGGGTTTATTCTTCATCAAATAACATAACATCAGTTCACATCAGATCTGAAGTATAATACCACGATGCATTCAAACAGACTACACTTGACTACAATACAATAAACTACTTCTTATTTGGGAATTTCTAAAAAGATTACTAC
>BLSH010272260.1:9102-19802 GCA_018402905.1 Glandirana rugosa | reverse complement strand
GGGTTATCTTCAATTCACATACTCACATGCACAGTGTATCCAAAGTTGTTCAGTTGTGATCCATCTCTCCGATACCACATTTCTAGTCCCATACTGCCATTTTCTCTTCTACATCATTGGGAGCCAGCTGTCTGTTCTGGGTTCTTACCCCCTGGTGATGTGCCACCAGGTCTGTCCTCCAGCTGCTGTGTGTCCCTTTTCATGTGGCCTACTGGTGTTTGTAACTGGAATGTGCAGGAATGTGCCATTCATGTCTAGATGTGAAATAGATGACATCCTAGAGTTCAGCTTTAAATCTTAGTATATTCCTAGCTTTTACGGAGGAATGTGCCTTACTGGGCATAATAATTCCAACAGGTGTTAGAAATAGAAAAATAAATGTAAGCTAGCTTAGTTGAGACCCATATAAAAGGAAGAGAAAGGGAGCCAGGTCAATGTAGAAAGAAACACCATAAAATGTATTAATATCCACTTACATGTAAATTTCTTGTGAGCAGCGTGTCAAGGTGCTATGTGCAGTGCTCCAACTGGTGGTAAGGATGGAATGGAGGGCAGCTGAATAGGCATCAGGATATGCAGGGGACACAGCCAGAAGCGTGGATGTCAGCAGATAACCCGATATAGTCACCAGAGACCAGTGGAGGACCGGGCAGCCATGGAGCGTGGAGACACTCTGGGCTGTATGGTTCTTCCCAGTGGCTGGGCCACACTGTGAGTGAGCATGCCTGTGAAGCCAGGACCCTGTACATGTATGTATTACAATATATGCTTTTTACATATTATTAATTTACTTCGCTATACAGTATCTCACAAAAGTGAGTACACCCCTTACATTTTTGTAAGTATTTTATTATGTCTTTTCATGTGACAACACTGAAGAAATTACACTTTGCTACAAAGTAAAGTAGTGATTGTACAGCTTGTATAACAGTGTAAATTTGCTGCCCCCTCAAAATAACTCAATACATAGCCATTAATGTCTAAACCGCTGGCAGCAAAAGTAAGTACACCCCTAAGTGAAAATGTCCAAATTGGGTCCAATTCGCCATTTTCCCTTCCCAGTGTCATGTGACTCATTAGTGTTACAAGGTCTCAGGTGTGAATGGGGAACAGGTGTGTTATATATATATATATATATATATATATATATATATATATGGCGCAGTCGCTCCTTCCCACATTTCTTTGGCAACCCCTTGGGATGTCTACCGTACAGTAGTTCAAAAGGGGAGTAACCTGTAGACACCTGAGGTACCTCTCGTATGGCTAGCATGAGGTATGGCAGCAAGAAATCCCAATTTCTCCCATCTTTGTCCACCATCTTTTTTTAACATGCTTTGGAGCATTTTGTTAAACCTCTCCACAAGACCATCAGTTTGTGGGTGGTAGACAGAGGTACCGATATGGGAGATTTTTAACTTACACAATTCTTTAGTGACTTGGGACATAAATGGGGTGCCTCAATCCATTAACACCTCTTTTGGAATACCCACACGACTAAATACCCGGACAAGCTCTTTAGCAATAGTTTTAGCTGAGGTATTACATAAGGGAATGGATTCAGGATATCATGTGGCATAGTCCAGTGTTACCAGCATGTGCTGATGGCCCCAGGCAGACTTTACTACTGGTCCCACCAGATCCATGCCAATTATTTCAAATGGCCCTTCAATTATTGGTAACGATACCAGCGGACTATGAAAATGGGGCGATGGCACAGAATACTGACACTCTGGGCATGACTCACAATATTCTTTGACATCTGCATATAACCGGTGGCCAGAGGAATCTCTGAGTTGTCCTCTCCTTAGTTTTCTCTATACCCAGATGTACATCATATGATCCTCCCGATTATTTAAACCAGCTGATGGTGGACTCCAGTGGACCACAAAATCGGGTCTGGAACAAATCCTGCCAAGGTGGCTGGTAAAACCCGGACCCACCGGATTCCACCTTAGTCCACTGCAAATGAACGCATATGAGGCAACAGGTATCGTCCATCGATCACCTCACCTCATATAACGTCTCACTGGGTACAAGGTGCTTTGACAGGGAGTGCTGAAGTCATGTGCTGAAGGCAAATGCTGAAGGCATGTGGCCTGGTATAATGGGGGAGGGGGCAAACGCCTTATCCCTGCCTGCCCTTTCCTGGCTTGTGTGGCTGTGTACACAGACATGGGTCTTGTTTAAAATTTAGGGGGAACCCAACGCCTTTTATTTTGTGTGTGGGTGGAGGGAGGGGAGGCAAGGGGAACCTCATTAACATCTATACCAGACCCTCATCTAGCATAATGGTCTGGTAAAGATATAGAGAATCCCCAGCTGCTTTGTTTACAAACAGAACAAAGCAAGTGGGAGCTGTCATATGCAGGTTAAGGGCATCCCCACAACATGCTATTTAAAGGAATTTTTCATTTTCACCCTTTAAGCATGTTTAAAATCGCTGCTTCCCTCCAAACTGAATTTTTGTATTATTGATTTTGTGTTAGTACATGATTTACAGTGCAATGCTCAGACCCCAATCCATTTGTTTGACCATCCATTGTTTGAAGGATAAGTTCACCTTTTCTGTCGGAATTTCACTTTTCAAAATAAATAGAAGCGTTTGGTAATATCATTTCTACCCCAGCAATCCCAATGTTCTTATCTCTCACCTACCTTGTGTAAACCAGCCGACAAACTGAACATGCTTGATGACTCTTTTTTAACCACTTGCTTACTGGGCACTTAAACCCCCCTCCTGCCCAGACCAATTTTAGGCTTTCAGTGCTGTCGCATTTTCAATGACAATTGCGCGGTCATGCGACGTACCCAAACAACATTTTTATCTTTTTTTTCCCACAAATAGGGCTTTCTTTTGGTGGTATTTGATCACCTCTGTGTTTTTTATTTTTTGCGCTATAAACATTTTGATTTTGAAAAAAGAACAATATATTTTACTTTTTGCTATAATAAATATCCAAAAAAAAATAATTATTCATTGGGTTTGGCCGAGATATATTCTTCTACATATTTTAGGTAAAAAAATCAGCATCTATTGATTGGTATGCGCAAAAGTTATCATGTCTACAAACTATGGGAATTAATTTATGGTGTTTTTATAATTTTTTTTTTTTTACTAGTAATGATCAGAAATTGAAATATCCACTGATTACCGTATAAATGTCACTGGCAGTGAAGGGGTTAACCTGCAGGGGCCAGTGAAGGGGTTAAATGTGTTCCCTGTGTGTGTTCTAACTGTGTGGGGGCGGGGCTGGCAGGGACATAACAGCTCTAGCTGATCCCAGTGACAGGGTCAGTAGATCTGCTATGTCCCCCTTCACAGAACGGAGAACCGCCGTGTTTACATTGGCGATTCCACATTCTGCAGCTGTGTCAGGCGATCGCAGGTTATGAGCGGGTGAGTGCGCGCCGGGAGCGTGCACAAGGGCGGACGTCCATGGACGTCCACCCGGCAATTGAGATCCGCGCTGTAGCCGTCTTTCGGCTAGATCACAGATCTGAAGGGGTTAAAATACCTTGGAAGCCCTGACTTCCTGGCACATCCAGAAAACTTCATTTACCATCATGCCATGCTTTACTGCATCATAAAATAGGGCAGGGGTAGGCAACCTTTGAGAGGTGGAGATCTACCTGAACAACATGAAAGAGATAAAAGATCACCGGGGTTCGTGCCCTTTTTAAAAAAAGAAAGAAAGAATTTTGCTAGCATGGCCCAACTAAATAGTAAGGAAAACTTTTAAAAATATAATAAAACAAATGTCACTGTAAATCTATATAGTTAGCCTACCTGGACTGTGTCAGTCAGTAGGGCAGTGGACAGTGTGTGGATCATGTCAGTAGGGCAGTGGACAGTATGTGGATCATGTCAGTAGGGCAGTGGACAGTATGTGAATGGTGTCAGTAGGGCAGTGGACAATATGTGGGGGTGTCAGTAGGGCAGTGGACAGTATGTGGACAGTGTCAGTAGGGCAGTGAACAGTGTGTGGATGGTGTCAGTAGGGTAGTGGACAGTGTGTGGATGGTGTCAGTAGGGCAGTGGATGTGTCAGTAGGTATGTGGATGGTGTCAGTAGAGCAGTGGACAGTATGTGGATTGTGTCAGTAGGGCAGTGGACAGTATGTGGACGGTGTCAGTAGGGCAGTGGACAGTATGTGAACGGTGTCAGTAGGGCAGTGGACAGTATGTGGTCATGTCAGTAGGGCAGTGGACAGTATGTAGACGGTGTCAGTAGGGCACTGGACAGTATGTGGATAGTGTCAGTAGGGCAGTGGACAGTATGTGGTCATGTCAGTAGGGCAGTGGACAGTATGTGGGCGGTGTCAGTAGGGTAGTGGACAGTATGTGGATGGTGTCAGTAGGGCAGTGGACAGTATGGTGATGGTGTCAGTAGGGTAGTGGACAGTGTGTGGATGGTGTCAGTAGGGTAGTGGACAATGTGTCGATGGTGTCAGTAGGGCAGTGGACAGTAAGTGGATGGTGTCAGTAGGGCAGTGGTCAGTATGCGGACGTGTCAGTAGGACAGTGGACAGTGTGTGAATGGTGTCAGTAGGGCAGTAGACAATATGTCAACGTAGTCAGTAGGGCAGTGGACAGTATGTGGATGGTGTCAGTAGGGCAGTGGACAGTGTGTGGTCGGTGTCAGTAGGGCAGTGGACAGTGTGTGGATGGTGTCAGTAGGGCAGTGGTCAGTATGTGGATGGTGTCAGTAGGGCAGTGGACAGTATGCGGACGGTGTCAGTAGGACAGTGGACAGTGTGTGAATGGTGTCAGTAGGGCAGTGGACAATATGTGAACGTTGTCAGTAGGGCAGTGGACAGTATGTAGATGGTGTCAGTAGGGCAGTGGACAATGTGTGGACGGTGTCAGTAGGGCAGTGGACAGTGTGTGGTCGGTGTCAGTAGGGCAGTGGTCAGTATGTGGATGATGTCAGTAGGGCAGTGGACAGTATGCAGATGGTGTCAGAAGGGCAGTGGACAGTATGTGGATGGTGTCAGTAGGGCAGTGGACAGTATGTGGATGGTGTCAGTAGGGCAGTGGACAGTATGGGGATGGTGTCAGTAGGGTAGTGGACAGTGTGTGGATGGTGTCAGTAGGGCAGCGGACAGTATGTGGATGGTGTCAGTAGGGCAGTGGACAATGTGCGGACGGTGTCAGTAGGGCAGTGGACAGTGTGTGGTCGGTGTCAGTAGAGCAGTGGTCAGTATGTGGATGATGTCAGTAGGGTAGTGGACAATGTGTGGACAGTGTCAGTAGGGCAGTGGACAGTGTGTGGTCGGTGTCAGTAGGGCAGTGGACAGTGTGTGGACAGTGTCAGTAGGGCAATGGATGGTATCAGTAGGGCAGTGGACAGTGTGTGGATGGTGTCAGTAGGGCAGTGGACAGTGTGTGGACGGTGTCAGTAAGGCAATGGACGGTGTCAGTAGGGCAATGGACAGTGTGTGGACGGTGTCAGTAGGGCAGTGGACAGTATGTGGATGGTGTCAGTGGGGCAGTGGACAGTATGGGGATGGTGTCAGTAGGGCAGTGGACAGTGTGTGGATGATGTCAGTAGGGCAGTGGACAGTATGTGGATGGTGTCAGTAGGGCAGTGGTCAGTATGCAGACGGTGTCAGTAGCACAGTGGACAGTGTGTGAATGGTGTCAGTAGGGCAGTGGACAATATGTGGACATTGTCAGTAGGGCAGTGGACAGTATGTGGACGTTGTCAGTAGGGCAGTGGACAGTATGTGGATGGTGTCAGTAGGGCAGTGGACAATGTGTGGACGGTGTCAGTAGGGCAGTGGACAGTGTGTGGTCGGTGTCAGTAGAGCAGTGGTCAGTATGTGGATGATGTCAGTAGGGTAGTGGACAATGTGTGGACAGTGTCAGTAGGGCAGTGGACAGTGTGTGGTTGGTGTCAGTAGGGCAGTGGACAGTGTGTGGACAGTGTCAGTAGGGCAATGGATGGTGTCAGTAGGGCAGTGGACAGTGTGTGGACGGTGTCAGTAAGGGAATGGACGGTGTCAGTAGGGCAGTGGACAGTGTGTGGACGGTGTCAGTAGGGCAGTGGACAGTGTGTGGACGGTGTCATTAAGGCAATGGACGGTGTCAGTAGGGCAGTGGACAGTGTGTGGACGGCGTCAGTAGGGCAGTGGACAGTGTGTGGATGGTGTCAGTAGGGCAGTGGACGGTGTCAGTAGGGCAGTGGACAGTGTGTGGACGGTGTCAGTAGGGCAGTGGACAGTGTCAGTAGGGCAGTGGACAGTGTGTGGATGGTGTCAGTAGGGCAGTGGACAGTGTGTGGATGGTGTCAGTAGGGCAGTTAGCGGTGTCAGTAGTTTTTTTTTTCTTTTACAATATTATTCTCCCCCCTCCCAATAGCAGTGTCCTCTGCCCTTTTTTGGAGCTGACAGCCTGCCCTTAGGGAGCAGCAGTTACAGGGAAGGCAGAAGGAAGAGCTCAGGGGCCTGCAGAGAGACAGGTATAAGGGGAAGATCCGCCCTGTCGGCTCTGTGTTAAGGAATGGGCTGCCTCCCCCCCCCTGCTTACTGTGAGATATCACTGAAGGAGCAATCTGAGGCACCCGGAGAGTCAGAGGGGGTTTCAGGAGTCTGTGGAAAGGTAACTGGAGAGCGGGACGTGCAGAGAAGATGCGGGTCTCCAGCACTGAAGCGAAGCTCGGCAACTGCAGGACTGCCTCCAGCTCTATCTAGGGCATGCCCCCCTCATATTAACAAAACTTCGCCACCCCCCCCCCCCTCCGTCCTTATGCTCTGCCATGAGGATGAGAGCGATAGAGGCAGGGGGAAGGAGTTTTGCAATCTACCTGGCACCTGCCAGCGGTCGTCAGGTAGGGTTGCCACATCATCCCTTTAATCCAGGACACATATTAATTGCACAGCTTCTGTGGCTGATTGAGGTGGTAATTAAACTCACTTGGTGCCTCATCTGCATTAAATTGGCCTCAGAACCTGTGTAATTCATAGGTGTCCTGGATTAAAGGGATGATGTGGCAACCCTATCGTCAGGTAGATCGCGATCAACGGGTTGCCGACCACCGGAATAGGGCATGCCTGGCCTCTCTGGATTACACCTCCCTCATTAATATATCACCTTTTTTATTACCACCCACTGTCCAACTCCTTTCCTTATGCAAGCATCTGGGGGGGAGTGGGTGGAGACACCCAGCTGTGATTTTTCTTGCGATAAAGGGAGAGCGAGGGGGAGGGGGAGGTGTACACACACTGACATGACTTTAATTGCAAAACCATCCAACTCAGAAAAAAAGAGCAGCAAACTTGTTTCTGTACTCTGCATTTATTTAGTATGGTGAGGCAATGATATTTGAATGAAACCAGTAATATTATATATATATATTTAAATGGATGGCCTTAGGCAGGGATGCTGTTCCAAATCATGGGGCCTGGGACCCTATACAACCTACATGACAACCACTCTCCTCCCCAATTCAAGTGAAAGTACAATATCTCACAAAAGTACACCCCTCACATTTTTGTATATAATTTATTATATCTTTTCATGTGACAACTATGAAGAAATGACACTTTGCTACAAGGTAAAGTAGTGAGTGTACAGCTTGTATAACAGTGTAAATTTGCTGTCCCCTCAAAATAACTCAACACACCCATTAATGTCTAAACTGCTGGCAAAAAAAGTGAGTACACCCCTAAGTGAAAATGTCCAAATTGGGTCCAATTAGCCATTTGCCTTTCCCGGAGTCAAGTTACTTGTTAGGCCTCATACACACGGGTGTTTTTTACAGCCACGTTTTTTAACGTTCTATACAGCTCTACATGTTATTCAATGGCCCCATAATAATGCAGACGTTTTTGAGCTGTAGATGGGGTCGGCGTTAGTGAGCTGAAAGTAGAACCCATGGCCAGCAACTTCCGAGGCTGTAACGTTTTGGCGTTTTTGACGCCGACAAAGCAAAACGCTCACCAACGCTCACTAACGCCGTACCGGCATTAACTGTGTTTTTGACGCCGGCATTTTCAAGTTAAAAAATAACAGAGGGATGTTTTTAAAAAAAAAAAACGCCTATAGAGTTGAGCGAACCCAACCTGTAAAGTTCGGGTCCGTACCGAACTTTGGGGTGTCCGTGACCCGGACCCGAACCCGGACATTTGAAAAAAAGTTTGGGTTCGGGTATTTGATCAGCCAATCAACAAGCATTTCACTGGTTTGCCCTTAGAAGCCATCACAGCCATGCCTACTAATGGCATGGCTGTGATTGGCCAGTGCATCATGTGACCCAGCTTTTTTATAAGCTGGAGTCACTTAGTGCTGCATGTCACATGCTCTCTGGGTAGTGTAGAGAGAGGATGCTGCCGGTGCTGTGAGGGACAGATTGCAGATATAATATAACATCCCATCGATCTGATTGTGGACTAGGTAGAGATTACTACTACTACTGCTTTTAGGGACAGATTGCAGATCTAATAACATCTGCATCCTGCATTACAGAGCGATCTGACTGGACTAGGTAGAGTCTACTGCTTAGAGGGACAGATTATTGTTCTAAAATCATCTTCTAGTTCTATAGGGTCAGGTTCCTGCTGTTGCTGTAAGGGACAGATTATTGTTCTAAAATCATTTTACTTCCTTTTGCAGCCCTCTAGCACATTCCTTTTTTACAGACATATTTGTGCCGAAAAGTTTGGGTCCCCATTGACTTCAATGGGGTTCGGGGTAAAGTTCGGGTCAAGTTCGGTACCGAACCTGGACTTTTTCCCGAAGTTCGGCCAAACCCACCGAACCCGAACATCCAGGTGTTCGCTCAACTCTAAACGCCTATTGACGCCGACGCTCACTAACGCGCATTAACGCTCATTAACGCCGATGCAAAACGCTGAAAAAAACACTGACTTTTCCCTGACGTTGGGCCCGACATTTTACTTATTTTTTTTTTTCATACACCCATGTGTATAAGGCCTAAGTGTTACAATGTCTCAGGTTTGAATGGGGAGCAGGTGTGTTACATTTGGTGTTATCATTCTCACTCTCTCATACTGGTCACTTGAAGTTCGGCATGGCAACTCATGGCAACTCATGGCAACTCAAGAACACCTGTTTTAACCCCTTAACAACCACTTTAAGACTGAGACTATTTTTGGAGTTCGGTGCTTACAAGTTAAAACCAGGTTTTTTTGCTATAAAATTACTTAGAACCCCCAAACATTATATATATTTTTATCTAACACCCGATAGAATAAAATGGCGGCCGTTGCAAAACTTTATGTCACACCGTATTTGCACAGCGGTCTTTCAAGCGCGATTTTTTTTTTTTAAAAATGCAGTTTTTTGAGTTAAAAAATAAGACAGCAGTAAAGTTAGACCATTTTTTTCCATATTGTGAAAGATAATGTTACGCCGAGTAAAATGATACCCAACATGTCATGCTTCAAAATTGCGTCTGCTCGCGGTATGGCGACAAACTTTGCAACATAAAAATCTCCATTGGCGATGTTTAAAAAAATCTACAGTTTAGCAGTTTTGAGTTACAGAGGAGGTCTAGTGCTAAAATAATTGCTCTCGCTCTAACGATCGTGGCGATACCTCACATTTGTGGTTTGCACACCGTTTTCATATGTGGGCGGAACTTACATATGTGCTCGCTTCTGCATACTAACTCGCAAGGACGGGGCGCTTTCATTTTTTTTTTAATTATTTATTTTACTTTTTAATTTTTATTTTTACACTGTTCTTTTTTTAAAAAAATGATCACTTTTAGTCCTATTACAAGAAATGTAAACATTCCTTGTAATAGAAAAAAGCATGCAATAAAAAAAAAAAAATATTTGAAAAAAATTGCATTGCAAAAAAAAAATGGGCCCTTTAAGACCTGTGGGCGGAAGTGACTTGTGACGTTGCTTCCGCCCTGCTATGTTATGGAGCCCTGTGAATGGCTTTAGCCGCTCACTTGACTCACAGACACTGGGGGGAACGGACCTGATCATCTCCGCCGGGTCCGGTAAGCGGCGGAGATGACCGGAAAGTGGCGGGGGGGGCACCTCTCCCGCTGCTGATAAAAGTGATCTCATGGCGAATCCGCCGCTAAGACCACTTCTTTTTTTTTTTTTATTCTCTTTATTAACCGCCTCAGGACCGCCCACCGTCAAATGACGGCGGAGCGGTCCTGCTCTCACAGCGGGTGGACGTCATATGACGTCCTCCCTTTAAGCCGGGATTGCGCGCGATCGGGTGCGCGCATCCCGGCTCTGTCCTGGGGACACGCCGCTACACCGACAGGGGTGAACAGCCATTGGTTATGTGACAAAGTCACAGCTGATCACAAACGGCACGCCCGCCGTTCGCACGGCGCATGCGCGCGATCGGGAGCGCGCTGCGCGTGCGTGTCGGTGGCGGCGTGTTCCTGGGGATAGTCGACACTGAAACAGTGTATTGGTTACCGACAAGTGGGGACAGCCACATCGCCGCACAGGGGTCCTGTCTCGGCCCTACGCGCGTGGGCTAGCGCGCGTTAGGGCCGAATTTCCCTCCTGCAGTATACTGCAGGTGGGCGACACTCTCGTCCTGGCGAGGCGGCAGTAAACTGCCACCCGCCAGGACTCCGCCAATTATTTCTCTTATTTTTTTTTTTTTCTTCACCAGAATCGCCGCCTAAGCGGTACTCTAGTGAAAATAGTCGTCGCCCTCTCCACGGGGGGGGCGGTGAAAGGCCAGTAGAGGCGGCG
>BLSH010272230.1:46729-60307 GCA_018402905.1 Glandirana rugosa | reverse complement strand
CCGGCCAATCAGGCGCAGCCCGACGGCGCACCATCACAGCTGCGCCCACCTGGCCATTCAGGGAAGGCTGGCTATAACGCAGAGCCCGGAAGCGGAGGAGAACGGAGCAGCGGACCTATCCCCCACAGCACAGACAGGCATACTAGCAAGAAGCCCAGGATGGCTGTTCCTGTGCGACTGATGGCAGTTTATGCCAGCGCTACCTCCGGCACCAGGAGCGTCACCATCCGAGGGCTTTACCCCCTTCAACTGGGACCTTCCACCGCAGGGACAGACGGCAGGAAATCGGGACGTCCGGAGCAAGGACAGAATAAGAACACCGTCTCCAGGTACTGCTGTCCTTTTATGCTCTGTTAAGGGATGTCCTATACGGGGTCAAGGGGGCGGGGTTGACCCGAGGTGTGCTGCCATGGGGCTGAGCCAGGAAAAAGAAAATATCAAGAATACTTAACTAAAGGTGCTTGTTTCCCGCCATGGGTCCCTTTCATGGCATAGGTGACCAGGACCAGACACTGGCCTCATAGCTGTTCTGGGTGAGACTCCTCGTATAGATTTTGGCTGTGGTAATATAGAACTTGTATAGACCACACCCCCAGCCAACAACCTGGTAAGCAAAGATATGACATTTACATTCCTGAGGAGAGGGGGCTACCTTGTCCATATAAGGCAGTTCAAATGCCAATAAGTTGAGTCACGCAAGGTAACCAGGATATTAGAGGCTATAATAGATATTTGTGAGGCCAACCTTAATGAGAAATATGAAACATGCAATTTCCCCAACACACACTGAGGCGTTTTACAGACGCTAATTAGCTAAAAATAGCATCTGTAAAGTGCCTCATAAATCCCCCCCAATCCACCCCAATGTGAAAGCCCTGAGTGCTTTCACACTGGGGCGGTGCGCTAGCAGGACGTTACAAAAAGTCCTGCAAGCAGCATCTTTGGGGTGGTGAGGGGAGCGGTAATATACCGCTCCTCCACCGCCCCTGCCATTGAAACGAATGGCAAGCTCCTCCGAAGCTGCTGCACACCGCCTCGGTAGCATTGAGTGCCGGCACTTTTAACCCTGTTTTAACACCTTGTGGGGGGTTAAAGGTGTGGTGCTCCCACCCGCATAGCGGAGTCCTATCGCTGGTAAAACTCAGCTAAAACTAGCAGGGTTTTACTGCGACCGCGACTGCTGCTTCAGTGTGAAAGTAGCCTTAGTATCACTTTATCCACTTGCCTACAAGGAACTTTCACCCTCTTCCTGCCCAGGCCAATTTTAGCGCTGTCACATTTTGAGTGACAATTGCGTGGTCATGCAGCACTGTAAGCATGTGAAATTTGTTTCAATTTTCGTCACACAAATAGCGCTTTCTTTTGGTGGTATTTAATCACTGCTGTTTTTTTCTATTTTTTACTAAAAAAAAAAAGACCGAAAATTTGGAAGGTTTTCTCTTAGTAAATTTTGTAAATAAGTAATTTCTCTCCTTCCCTTATGTGCGTTGATGAGGTGGCACTGGTGGATTCTGATAAGCTGCACTGATGGGCACCGATGAGGTAACACTTATGGACACTGATGAGGCGGCACTTATGGACACTGATGAGGTGGCACTTATGGGCACTGATTCAGTGGCACTGATGGGGAGGCACTAATATGCCACAATTATGGGCACCGATAGGTGGCACTGAGATGTGGCACTGATGAGCACTGATAGGCAGCACTGACAGGTGGCACTGGTGGGCACTGATATGTGGCACTGATGGGCACTAATAGGCAGCACTGGTGGGCACTGATAGGCAGCACGAATAGGTGGCACTGATGGGAATTTATGGGCAGCACTGATGGGCATTGATGGGCAGCAATGATGGGAATTGATGGATAACAATGGTGGGCAGCACTGAATGGAATCACTAATGGCCACTGATAGGTGGCAATTGTAGGCACTGATTGCTGGCACTGGTGGGCACTGATTGCTGGCACTGGTGGCACAATATTGTAATCAGGGCAATGATGATTAGTGTCCTGATTACATGTCTCCATTTCCCCTGCAAATAGATGCTGCAGCTGAATTTATCAGGCTCACATAACTCCTTTCTCTTCACCACAGCTAGCACATGGTAAGGCCTGCAAACTGCCAGCAGAGCCTTCGGACCACCTGTTACAGGCCAGGGTCTTGGACCCCTCAAAGTGTAGCTTAGTATGTTGGTGCTAGCCGGGCCTTTGATGGACTACAACCCCCAGCCTATCCCTCTCCCAGGTCCCACTGACATGCTTTCCTCACAGTGAAACTCCTTCCCCTGACTGCCTCCCAAGGCTTCCACAGACTGTCCACTATTCCTCTCCCAGACTGGTCCAACCTTTCTCTTCCAGCTCCCAGGGTCTGTCACTCACCGACTCCAGTGGGTACTTTAAAGTGTTCTCAGTAGCACCCATGCTGCTCTCCTACATCCTTGTGCGGCTCCAGGAATCAACTCCACTCCTGGCTGCACCAGAAACCTCCAGGCCTCAAGGTCACTCCCCCCCCCCCCCAGACTGGGGGCTGCCTCCCAGGTAGAGGCCTCCACACGTCTGCTACAACTTCCACACTTCCACTCAACTTCTCCTCCCCCCTGCTGTCACACTGCTTTATTTAAGTAGGCCTGGCCCCTGCCAATCCAGACTGTAGTTTGGTCAGGGCTCCTTGTCATACATCAGGAAGTGACACCTTTTCATCCATCCCCCTTTCCAGAACCTTCTCTGCTCAAGGGGGAGGAAACTCCAAGGGGTGTTCCTTCCTTCTGTCTCCAGCCACTCCCTGAGCCACTCAACAGATCAGAGCAAAACATTCAGGCCTGCACTTACAGTCAGGCCTGACTAAATGTTGCCTCTCCTAGCAAAAACTCACTACAAAAATGCACCTATCACTATGGGGGCGCAACCCCCCCCCCCCCCCAAAAAAACATCAGTTGGTCCATAGCTGTAAATTTACATACATAGCTCCTAGGCCCAGGGGCAGGGGAATCCAAAGTCAAAAATGGGAGGGGAAAAGGGAACAAGCTTGGAAGGGGAACATACAAAACTGTACAAATAAATAAGGTACAAAAATATATCTCTGCCACTGTTTTTGTAATATTAACACTATAGCATTATCACATTTCCTGACTACAGAGTCCTGCAGCTAGTCATATACCAAACTACTATACGTTCCTGAGTCAGAGCACTTCTCCCGAAGGAGGAGCCCTCCACCCACCTAGTTAGTAGTGAAAAGTTGATGTTTGTCTTGACTCTCGACCGATGGGGATGTACAGCCGTTCCATACTAGGAATCCTAAGAGAAGAGAAACACAACTAAACTAACTATCAAACCAAACACTCTATTCGGGAGGGGGTTATTATTAGACATGTGCAGAATGAAAAAAATTGTTTAGTTTTTGTTTGTTGTATTCTATTATTCTTATTATTATTATTATCGGATTCAAAAATTTTCAAAATTCGAATTTCGGAAGATTGTAATATATTATATTCTTTCTACTGTATTATATTCTTTTCTCTTGTTTTTCTATTCTACTATTTTCTATTCTATTGTATTCGCTTATGTTCTATTCTATTCTATTCTATTCAAATTCATGCTATTCGAAATTCAAATTTTGAAAAAGATGTTTATATATTCTATTTTAATCTTCTGTTCTATTATTTTCTATTTTATTCTTTTCTATTATTTTCTATTCTATTATAATCTTCTCTATTCAAATTCAAATTCAGTCCATTCAAAATTGGAATTCATTCTATTCAAAATTCAAATTTTGGAAGATTGTTATATATTATATTCTTTCTGATTTATTATACAGTATTCTTCTCTATTGTTTTTCCATTCTTTTCTATTCTATTGTATTCTCTTATGTTCTATTCTATTCTTTTCTAACCTTTTCTATTGAATTCATTCTATTCGAAATTTGAATTTCAGAAAACGGTTATATATTCTATTTTAATCTTCTGTTCTATTGTTTTTCTATTCTATTATTCCTATTCTTATTATTATCGGATTCGAAAAATTTCTACCGTATACGAAAAATTTCTACCGTATACGAAAAATTTCTATTGGTTTAAAAAAATTTCTATCGGATTTGAAAACTTTCTACCGGATTCAAAAAATTTCTATCGGATTCAAAAATTTCTAACGGGTTTGTAAAATTTCTATCAGATTCGAAAAATTTCTACCAGATTCAAAAAAAATTGAATTTCGGAAGATTGTAATATATTATATTCTTTCTATTTATTATATTCTTTTCTATTGCTTTTCTATTCTATTGTATTCACTTATGTTCTATTCTATTCTTTTCTATTCTATTGTATTCTCTTACGTTCTATTCTATTCTTTTCTATTCTATTGTATTCTCTTATGCTCTATTTTATTCTTTTCTATTCTTATCTAATCTTTTCTATTCAAATTCAAATTTATGCTAGTCGAATTTCGAAAGATGGTTATACAGGGTGGGCCATTTATATGGATAAACCTTAATAAAATGGGAATGGTTGGTAAAATTAACTTCCTGTTTGTGGCACATTAGTATATGTGAGGGGGAAAATTTTCAAGATGGGTGGTGACCATGGCGGCCATTTTGAAGTCGGCCATTTTGAATCCAACTTTTGTTTTTTCAATAGGAAGAGGGTCATGTGACACATCAAACTTATTGAGAATTTCACAAGAAAAACAATGGTGTGTTAGTTTTAATGTAACTTTATTCTTTCATGAGTTATTTACAAGTTTCTGACCAACAAAAGTTGGATTTAAAATGGCCGACTTCAAAATGGCCGCCATGGTCACCACCCATCTTGAAAAGTTTCCCCCCTCACATATACTAATGTGCCACAAACAGGAAGTTAATATCACCAACCATTCCCATTTTATTATGGTGTATCCATATAAATGGCCCACCCTGTATACGTATTCTATTTTAATCTTCTGTTCTATTGTTTTTCTATTCTATTATTTTCTATTTTATTCTCTTATTTTCTATTCTATTATTTTCTATTATTGTCTGTTCTATTATAATCTTCTCTATTCAAATTCAAATTCAGTCTATTCAAAATTGGAATTCATTCTATTCAAAAATTTGAATTTCGGAAGATTGTTATATATTATATTCTTTCTATTTTATTATACAGTATTCTTTTCTATTGTTTTTCTATTCCATTCTTTTCTATTTTGTTGTATGCTCTTATGTTCTATTCTATTTTTTTTCCAGCCTTTTCTATTGAAATTCGAATTTGAATTCATTCTATTCAAAATTCGAATTTCGGAAGATGGCTATATATTCTATTTTAATCGATTCTGTTCTATTGTTTTTCTATTCTATTATTTTCTATTTTATTCTCTTATTTTATATTCTATTCTATTCTTTTCTATTCTATTATAATCTTTTCTATTCGAGTTCAATTTCAGTCTATTCAAAATTGGAATTCATTCTATTCGAAATTCGAATTTCGGAAGACTGTTATAGATTATATTTTTCCTATTTTACTATATTCTTTTCTATTTTTTTTTTTATTTTCTATTTTCTTCTATTATTTTCTATTCTATTCTAATCTTTTGTATTCAAATTTGAATTTATTCTATTTGAATTTCAGAAAATGGTTATATATTCTATTTTATTCTATTCTGTTCTATTTTTTTCTATTCTATTCTTTTCTATTCTATTCTTCTATTCTATATTCAATGCTTTTCTATTCTTTTCTAATCTTTTCTATTTGTATTTATCCTATTCAAAATTCAAATTTCAGAAGATAGTTATAAATATTCTATTTTAATCTATTCTGTTTGATTGTTTTTCTATTCTATTATACTCTCGTATTTTCTATTCTATTACTATTCTTAACTATTTTATTTTTATTATATTACTTTATAATTTTTTTTTCCTTTTTAAAAAATCAATGTTTTTTTTCTAATTTGTTTCCGAATTAGATTTGAATAGAATTACGTCAGATTTTTTTTTATTCGAACCATGATTTCAGATTAGTTTAATATCGTTACTATTGTAATTCGGTAATTTGGATGCATCCGAATTCAGAATAATGAAAAATTTGTCCGAATTTCAATTCGGAATTAACTAACTGCACATATCTAGTTATTATCCTCCTGATAGAGCAACATAACACATGAGTCTTTCTCTGTACTTTCACCTGCTTGCTCTGCCAGTGAGGGGTTATGATCCCACTGCAGAAGCAGAAACAAAGAAGTCCATAGTTTTAGTAGTATCTTGCTTTTTTTTTTCAAGGTTCCTGATGGGAGGGACTCCTCCCTGGACAACAGGCCCTTAAAAATAATGAAATAGGACCAAAGTGTCCTTTCAGTGAAAACAGTCTCTTCCACTGGGCACAGGGTGGCAGGCTAGTTTGTCCTGCAGTTCAGGGGAAAGTGCACACTCCGCTGCTCCTCTGGCAGTCTATGGAGCGTGCTGCCTAGGCTGTACAACATCACAGTCCTAGACATAGTAGTGAGGATCAGGCAATCTCACCCGCTGGTCCCCCTCTCCCCAAACTGAAATAGAGTAGCTCCTTGCGGGGTGGTTGGGCTTCACAATCATCACACAGTCTTTCTTGATAGACCTCCGAAGGCTCCATTCCCTTTTTAGCTCCCTGAATCTCTCCCAGCAGCTGCTCTCAGGGCCCCGCAAGGGCTTGGGTACATGTAGATCCCATGTCATGTCATCCTCCTACTCCTCTCTCAAGCTCTCTAAGGTGTCCATGACATGGGGTGGGACATAGGGCCCCACTCCAGAGCAACCCGGTGTTGGACCTCCCTCTGATACCTGGAGAACCTGGGCAGACTAACACAGTTCCCTTTCCCAGGCCTAACTTGGGTAGCCAGGGACCTTTCCACCATCAGCCGGTATGTGGGTGCTCTGGTCTGGGTAGTGGAGGGCCTGTCAAGGAAAGTCTGGTAGCTGACACTGGGGGTTCCTGCAGCTGATCTGGTGTCTTGAGGGGGCTCCGTCTCATCCCCATCGGAGAAATAGAGTGCCTGCAAACTTCTTGTCTCCTCCTCTCTATCCGACCCCTCACTTGGAGACAACCACTCCACCAGGTGCTCCAATGACCCAAATTCAGCCAGCAGTCTTGGAGACCCCCAGTCTATGGCCCTCTGTTTAACATCTTCAGCTGGCACACTAGGGAGCGCTTCCCCCTCCCTCTCTGACTCTGGCCCCACTGGGATGTCTACAGGTGGGGATGCAGCATTTCAGGGATCCTGGACCCCTGTTTAATAGTACTCATGGGTTCCAGGTCCCACAGGCCATGACAGCCTCTCCTTCCCCTTCGTCCTGTGTCTTCACAGGGTAGCTAGGTTCCACCCTGCCTTCAAGTGATGTCATCAGGCCTGATCCGGCCTTCCGGGGGTTTCCGTGGCTGCGGATGGCATAGCCCTGTGTGCAGGTCCACAAAGTAGTACTGTGGCTCCCTCTCTGCAGATATTCACCGGGTGAGCATCACAATGGCTGCACCAGGTCCAGGCAGCGACATCCACGGTAAGTATCTGGCCTTCCAAGTATATGAGACACAGCCGCTCCATCACCTCGATGACTCCCAGGGCTATTCTTCCGCTTGGCTCCAACCGGACCCCCCTGTTGATCAGGTTCGGCTCCAGCATTTCCGGCAACCAGGTCAGTGCTGGTAATAGTCTCCCACCTTCTGTCATCTCTCTCCTCATGGTAACTTCCACTAGCCACAAGCTTGCTGACTCTTCCAGGGTGTGGCACCACCCCCACGTTTCCAGACAAGCTGGCTCCAAATGTCTGATAAGCAGGCTTGCTGATGTGTGGACAAAACTTTACAGACACTTTGATGCTAGCATGACTTGCCCAAGCTTGTTGGTGGTTGCCGGTAGCAACAGTAAATTGCAATAGCTACAGTTTTATTGGACAACTCTTTAACACAGTCTCTATATTCTCAGCAGAAACACTCCCAGGCATATTTTTACTGCAGGCAGGAATTGGAGCAGACATTTGCAAAATACTTGTAATGCCCAGCTTTAGCAGAACGCTTGGCACGTTTGTAATCCAGTGGTAATGTCCGGCCATAGGATGGCGCAGGACATATTTGTAATCCATGGGCGCGTTCGCCCGTCATGGTTTCCACGGACAACGACACATGGTACAAAGTCACCGAATTGTAGGATTTAGCATTTAAGTGTGCGTTCCCAGCGCTGGTTGGAGCAACTGGGTAAGCAGGCTGCAATTTGGTGACGGCTCCCGCTGGTTGCTATGGGCAATGGCACACTTAATTTTAGCACACTTTAAGGGCAGAACACCTTGTCCCAGTTAAGTCCTCATCGAAAATGCAACATATTACACAGTCCCCTGACTCAGTTCTCTTGCAGTTGCTATGGGTGACGACTGGCAACCTTACAGGTAAATCCCAGAAACTAGCCCCCAAATGTAACCATGTGCTTCCTTGGGAGTGGCTGGTAGTTGTGGTTCACCTTATAGCTGCCCTCAATCCCACCATGTCTCATACATCTGAAGTCACTGAACAGACCGGCTCTTGTTATTGTTTTTTTTTTTTTTTAGGGGATTTAACTAGGATGGGGAAAAGGGGGGACTGTGGGATGCCCAAAGAATTGGTTACAGAACCTCCTATATACACGACCATATATACAGTCTACTTCCTCCAACACATCTTTTCTGCAGACTATTGCTCTTTCACTTCTCTCCAGCACATCACTTAGTTCCTGATCTGAAGGGAAATTTATCAGGCTCACATAACTCCTTTGTCTTCACCGCAGCTAGCACATGGTGAGGCCTGCAAACTGCCAGCAGGGCCTCCAGACCACCCATTACAGGCCAGGGTCTTGGACCCCTCAAAGTGTAGCTTAGTACAGTGTTTTTCAACTCCAGCCCTCAAGGCACACCAACAGGTCATGTTTTCAGGATTTCCATGAGTTTGCACAGGTGATTTGATCAGTTTCACTGCCTTAGTAATTACCACAGCTGTTTCATCTGAGGGAAATCCTGAAAACATGACCTGTTGGTGTGCCTTGAGGACTGGAGTTGAAAAACACTGGCTTAGTACATTGGTGCTAGCCGGGCCTTTGATGGACTACAACTCCCAGCCCGTCCCTCTCCCAGGTCCCACCAACCTGCTTTCCTCACAGTGACACCCCATCCCCTGACTGGCTCCTAAGGCTTCCACAGACTGTTCACTATTCCTCTCCCAGACTGTTCCAACCTTTCTCTTCCAGCTCCCAGGGTCTGTCACTCACTGACTCCAGTGGATACTTTAGTGTTCTCAGTAGCACCTCTGCTGTTCTCCTACACCCTTGTACTGCTCCAGGAATCAACTCCACTCCTGGCTGCACCCGAGTCTCCAGGGGCTTCAAGGTCACCCCCCCCCCCCCCCCAGACTGGGGGCTCCCTCCTGGGTAGAGGCCTCCACATCACCTATGCTACAACTTCCACACTTCCACTCAACTTCTCCTCCCCCTGCTGGCAGATTGCTGTATTTAAGGAGGCCTGGCCCCTGCCAATCCAGTCTGTAGATTGGTCAGGGCTCCTTGTCATACATCAGGAAGTGACACCTCCTCATCCATCCCTCCCTCCAGAACCTTCTCTGCTCATGGGGTAGGAAACTCCAAGGGGTGTTCCTTCCTTCTGTCTCCAGCCACTCCCTGAGCCACTCCCCAGATCAGATCAAAACATGCAGGCCTGACTAAATGTTGCCTCTCCTAGCAAAAACTCACTACAAAAATTCACCTATCACTATGGGGGCACTACACTCTGCTTTTGTATGTTGCTGGAAACACACAATGTGTTGATTGGACAAAACATTTCAAAAAGATTAAGGTGGGACTGTCTTTTCCAATATTGTATGGTTGCTCTTCTGTTGTAACATAATAATAATAGGATCAACAACATTGTCATAGCATGAGTAAGGGATATAGGGAATATCAGACCAAGTAAACCCTTTTTTAGGTTGGCTATGTATTGCAGTAATTGTAAAGATTCATTTAACAAGTAAATCATTGAGTAATTCCAAAAAATATGCATTAGGTCTGTAGGTTTGTGTGCTTTGGCAAAAGGTAGGATTGAAATGTTGGTGTCTTAATGTAGTCAGGTATTTCCTTTGTAGAAATGTATAGTGTAACAGCGTGTCTAACAAAATATGTGAAGGACAAGTCCCAGCTGTCCTCCCAGTCCTCATTATCCAGTGCTTATAAATGCATTGTCCACTTAGCCTTGCATTTTCTCAGTGCAGCTATGGTGTGTAATTGGGGTGCAGTGGAGATTTTAGATACAGTAGTAACTTCATCGGGAGTCATCTAACTGAATCGCCTCAAGTACATGTAGCAGGGTGTTAAACATGTAGTCTCCTCTCTTCGCCACCAGATGCACCCACCTGTCTTTAGTTCCTTAACCGCTTGCCGACCGCTGGTCGGCAATTGACGGCGACAGAGTGGCTCTGTAAGGCAAAACGCCGTCATACGACGGCGGCTGCCAGATCGCTCACTGTGTCTGGGGAGGGCCAGGGAGCGGGTGCGGCGGAGTCGATCTCCGCCGGCCACCCACGATGCCCCCCCCCCGGAGTGAAAGAACGGAGGTCTGTGTAAGTAAACACGGACCTCCATTCTGTGAGAGGGGGAAGGGCTGTGATCACAGCCTTCCTCTACACGGAAGCTGTGATCTCTTCCCTTCCCCTGCTAGGGCAGTCCCCATACAGTTAGAACACGCCCAGGGAACACAGTTAACCCTTAGAGCGCCCCCTGCAGGTTAACCCCTTCACTGCCAATGGCATTTACACAGTAATCAGTGCATTTTTATAGCACTGATCGCTGTATAAATGCCAATGGTCCCAAAAAAGTGTCAAAATGTTCCGACATGTCCGCCCTAATATCGCAGTACAGCTAAAAATCGCAGATCGCCGCCATTACTAGTAAAAAATAAAAAAAAAATAAAAACCCCAGAAATTAATTCTCATCATCCATAAACGCGACCACTTTTGCGCAAACCAATCAATAAATGCCGATTTTTTTAATCACAAATATGAGGAAGAATATAAATCGGTCAAAACCGATGAAAAAAAATGTTTTTTTATATATTTTTTTTGGATTTGTATTTTAGCAAAAAGTAAGAAATTTGGGTTTTTTTGCAAAATTGTCGCTCTTCTTTTGTTTATAGCGGCGATCAGAAATGACGCAGCGGTGATCAAATACCACCAAAAGAAAGCTCTATTTGTGGGAAAAAAAGGACGCAAATTTCGTTTGGGTACAACGTCGCACGACCACGCAATTGTCAGTTAAAGCGACGCAGTGCCGAATTGCAAAAAGGGCTCTGGTCCTAAAGCTGGAAATCCTTCCGGGGCTGAAGTGGTTAATTGTAATTGTTTTGCAAAAGAAGTACTTATCTTCTGTCTTCTAGGGGAAAGTCAGGCATGGCAACAGAGTGTCTTCTACCATGGATGTCAGATACCATTTAGGGAGCCAGTTTCTAAATGGGCTCATTGTGGTCATATTGCCCTTTGATTCACACATACGGGAGGGAAATTCTTGAACTGTTATGAGATCACATATCCCCCCCCCCCCCCCCCTCGACTTGTGAGTGGTTTTGTTCTATAAAACCAAAATCTCAGTCTTAAAATACAAATCGCATTTACTGAATACAGCTGAAAATGTAATTCCAAAACACTGGAAATCACCAATTCCACCCTCAATGGGTGAATAGCCTTTGAGGGCACCAAAAATCTGCCTGATGGCAGAAATTAGAATTCTTATTTGATTTTTTGACCTTTCACTTCACCTGAACAGATTGATAACTTTCTAGGTGTACAGCTGTGGTATTGAGAGATTCACTCCGTGCAGATGGATAGACCTAAGCTTGCTAAATATTTTTCATTGTAGATCAGAAACAGGAAAGGTAACATGAATGGTATGCCGACTGAGTTGCATCTTTCCCCTTCTTTTCTTTTTCTTCCTCTCTTCTTTTTCTTTTTTTTATTTATTTTAAATTTTTTTTGTGTGTCTGTGCATGCATTGCCATATTTTCAAGTAAATATAATTCTATCTCTTGAGAAAGGCTAATAGGATGGTACTGAGTAAAATACAATATATTAAATTTCTGGCTTTGGGTTTGGATACAATTTAAATTTTTGAAAAGTTCAAGACTTCAGTCATTAATGTAGGTGGAATAGGGATAAAATGTACTCAAATACAGCATGGACCCGAGTGGGGAAAAACATGGGATCATGTAGGAAAAGCAATACTGAGAGAAGAGGGGCACATAAGGCATGGTCCTTACCTCCAAACTCAGGCTCCCTTCATCTGCTTGCCAAGCTTTATTTAGCCATATGTTTTATATTTTTGCATTTATTTTGATATAGTATAACCCAATCACAACCTAGAATGGTCTCTTTATTATTCATACTATAATATTAATTGGAAGAAATAAGTAACTGACTTGATCTGGAGTGCAAAGTTTTATTCTGCTGGGTTTCACAGAGCTGAAAAAAATGTTCTGTATCTGGCACCCTGGCAGGTGACAGCTGGCCACAGAATTTGCATGTTTCCTTCTCCCCGGTATTTGCATACACAGTGTGTGGGGGGGACACCTCCCCTGTCACTCTCTCTATATATCTCATTGTACAGGAGACGTCTTCTAGTTTGGATCGGACCCTCCAGAAACATCAAGATGCTTTCTCCCAGTTATCTGCTGGCTGTCATCTTCATTTCTATTCAGGGTGAGAGATGAGGCTCCTTCCATCATCCTCTGCACATACATCTATACATTGTACAATAAATACACACATCAGGATTGATAGGAAATCAATAATCAATATGTCTCTTCCCATCCTCAGGATCCTGTGGAGAGATTGTGATGACTCAGACTCCGGATTCTATCTCTGTGTCCCCGGGACAGACAATCAACATCACATGTATATCCAGTAGCACCATAACTTCTGGCAGCTACAGCTACCTAGCCTGGTACCAACAGAAGCCCAATCAACCTCCAAAGCCTCTTATATATGGTGCCAGCACTCGGCAATCTGGGATCCCGGACAGGTTCAGTGGTTCTGGATCTGGAAATGAATACAAATGAACTATCAATGGAGCAACTGCAGAAGATGAAGGAAAATATTACTGTCAGCAGACAGGGTGGACACCTTTCACACAGTGATACAGAGCTGTACAAAAACCTATATAAAGATAGCTATGAAAAAACTTCATTAACCAGTTAACAACCGCCCTATAGACAATTGACGTCTACAGAGCGGTTGCTTAATTCTGGGAGGACGTCTATTGACGTCCTCCCAGAATCGCGCTTCCCGCGCGCCAGTTATCTGCAGGAGGGTCTTAATTCGTTGGCGAGACATCTGCAGTTAACAGATATCCCGCCAACAATTGACCAATTACTTCAAAAAAGTATCGATAGAAATATATCCAAAAACATGTCGAGACATAGTGACACACTTTCCACAGGTGGGACAGACGACTGTCATTATAAAAGGAAGTAGAAGACGTCAACGAGGTAACTATCAAGTAAACATAAGTAAAGGTCTAGGTCTTGGTGACTTGGACAGGCCCTAGGGTCTAACGGCTCACGACCGTGGTATATATTCTCCGAAACCTCC
>BLSH010272230.1:0-24455 GCA_018402905.1 Glandirana rugosa | reverse complement strand
AGGTGGGTTAAGAGAGAGGGGGCAAAAGAGGGGGTAGGGAGGTGAGAGAGGGGGTGAGATAGGGGTGAGAGTAAGTGGGGGCAGCGAATGGGGGGGTAAGAGAGAACAGGGGTCAGTATGTGTGCTACTCCCAATTATGGACTCAGACTGCTTTCCCCTGGGCTCAGGCAGCCGGGATCTAGAGCCACTCTATACAGTGTGTAAACCTACTGCCTCCTTAGCCCCTTTCACAGCAGTCTGTGCACTGTATGGAAGTCCACGCCCAGTCCATATTTTACCCACCTGAATTGTAGTCAGATGAAAACACACAGGATCCTCTCCAGACCAGCTGGGGCCGCAGCAGAATGAATGGGAGATCGGGGCTGCAGAGGAAGGGCGGGGCTTGTCATGCACAGCTCTCCCGGAGGGGTGTTCCCTGTTCTGTGTCTGTCTTCTTGTCTTTAGGAAAGGGAGTCCGAGTGTGCAGGGAGGATTAGGGCACCGATCAAATTACTGATCTACTAATACTAGTGCTCTGCAGGTACTCTGCAACAAGTGAAGATATAGTGACAGAGCCTCTCATGGGGCCCCCTACTAGCCCAGGGCCCTCAGGCAGTGCCCAAGTGCCCTAATGGTCAGTCCACCCCTGGGGTGAGGTGACTGCATTCACATACACAAGAAGGGCATGGAGAACAAACAAAGTCACCCTAGAACAGGAAGTCTGGGAATAGCAGAGAATAGTTTGCATTTGAGAGATGAGATGAAAGAAAGAAAAATAGAAGGTAAATTCTACTTATGTTTAATCATATTAGATTCATTTTAGTTTATAAAAAATGTGACTTTAGTGTCACTTTAAAGTGAGTATAAAGGTTCAGCTTTTTTTTTTTTTAAAATAACAAATATGTCATACTTACCTCCTCTGTGCAACGGTTTTGCACAAACTGGTCCCCGATCCTCCTCTTCTCGGGTCCCCCAGCGGGGTTCCAGGCTCCTCCCCGCATCGAGTGCCCCATCAGGGAAGCATGTTCCCTGGGGTCACCCGTGTGGGCGCACTCCCGTGTCCTGCTGTTGTATCCATTGACACAGACAGCAGGACTCAGCCCCGCTCTCCATGCCACTGGATTTTGACAGCAGAGGGAGCCAATGGCTGTGCTGCTATTGATCTATCTAATGAGGACCCGAGACACCGGCTGGAGCGAGAATGATCGAGCTCAGGTAAGTAAACGGGGGGGATCTGGGGGAAGCTGCAACAGAAAAGATTTTTGACATTAATGCATTATTGTGAAAAACTGAGAGGGTTTACAACCCCTTTAATTCTATAAACAACCATATTTTAAAATATTAGTTATAGGTGGAATGGCCCTTTTAAAGTGGTTGTACCATATACCTAGTGAAGTGACTGGCCTCAGAGATTAAATAGATCCTCCTATATAAGTTATTCTTGTGTAGTGCCCCCATAGCGAATAGGTGCTTAGGTAATAGATTTTTTTGCTAGGAGAGGCAAATTTATTCAGGCCTGATTGTTTTGATTTGGGCAGGGGAGTGGCCCAGGAAGAGCTGGAAACTGCAGAAAGGAACACCCCTTGGATACCCCTCCCCTTTGTTTCCAGAATGTTAGAGGTCATAGGTGCCTTTTGCGGTCTTCCGCGGTAGTGCACGCGCCTGTGCGCGTTCACACGTGCCCATGCGCGAGTACGAGCCAGGCGGCCCTATTTGAAGCATGAGGGAACCTGCAGTGGATGCTGTCCATTCTACAGCGTTCCAGTATCTTGTGACCCGTGTGCTACTCTGAAGAGACTTCCTGTATCTGTGACCCCGGCTCCCCTTGGACTTTGTTTGCTATCTGCCTGCCCTGACCTTCGGACAGTCTACTCTTTGCCTGCTCCTTTGTACCTTTGTTGCCCGCATGTTGCCTGAACTCGACCACCCGCCTGCCTGATCCTTCTGTACTTCACTGCCAGCCTGTTAGCGACCCGGCCTGCATCACTACCCTTCTGTTGCACGAGCTCCAGCGGATTCTTAGCTGCCATCAGAGACTATATTCAGCCTTCCTGCCCCCCTGTGCTCCAGGATTCCCCATCTCCACTACCAGAAGACTTGAACCAGGACCGCAAGAGAGGTTTTCCCCTGCACAAGTCAGACTCGACCACCAGGTACGTACAGGGGACCTCTCCCATGGACGATCTGAATGTGCACCTGGCTGGCCTCACTGACGCCATAAAGACTCTCCAAGAGGGGTACACCTATCTGGAAGGGAGTATCCGGGAGCTCTCCACGTCAGTTTCAGCTGATCCCTGTCAGTCGTCTCCATGCACCATTGTGACTCTGCCCACGGAGCCTGTTGTGCCTTTGCCAGAGCAGTTTGCGGGGGACCGCCGGAAGTTTCGGTGCTTCCGTACCTCATGCGAGTTGTATCGTGCTCTCCAACCCCGGACTTTCTCAGTGGAGGCGACTAAGGTGGGGCTGGTGATTTCACTGCTCTTGGTAGAACCGCAAGCATGGGCTCATCGCCTACTGGAGCAGAAAGCCCCGGAGACTACTAGTTTGGACCGGCTTTTTCAAGCGATGGCTCAGCTCTATGAAGATCCCCACTTAGCAGCCACGGCAGAAGCAGATCTTCACACCCTTCAGCAAGGCCGCCGCACAGCGGAGGAATACTTTTCTGAGTTTCAGCGCTGGAGTGCTGACACAGTCTGGAATGAGGCGACCCTCTGTCATCAATTCAGGCTGGGCCTCTCAGAGCCGCTCAAGGATGAGCTGGCTCAGGTTGGGGTGCCTCCTACCCTCGACGCCCTGGTCAATCTGTCCATACAGATCGATCGGCGCCTGAAGGAACGCAGGGTTGAGAGGACCACGGGGGCTGCACGCCTTCCCGGGATGATGCCCAGAAACCCCAGCTGTCCTGATTTCAGTCCGGCCGCCTCCTCTGTTCCACCAGACTCATCCGAACCCATATAAAACCAGGTTACGCCACCCACCATTGATCTCAGAAGAGCGCCAGAGACGCATGGTCCTCAGCCTCTGTCTATACTGTGGAGGGCCTGGGCATCTGGTAAAGAACTGCCCTGCTAAGGCCGGAAAATGGGGCGTTCCGACCCAGGAAAGCCTGGTGCACATGCCAAGCAACAAAGCTCATCTGGTCATCTCTCTGTCACTAGAGCTTCCCAGTGGGGATACCCGGGTGCAGGCAATTATCGATTTTAGGAGCTTGCAGTTGCTTTGTCGATGTTACTTTTGCAGCCAACCACCAGATCCCACTTCGACCCAAGGACCATCCGATGGTCGTCCAGCTGGCCGATGGAACCACTATTAAATTCGGCCACGTCACCCAGGAGACCATTCCTATACCGGCCAAGATGGAAGGGGGACACTTAGAATTTCTACTGCTGCATGCCATTGGGCCTCCCTGGCTCCGGATGCACAACCCCCACATTGACTGGGCCACAGGGGAAGTACAGTTCAGTTCACCCTACTGCCTTCAGCACTGTCTGCCATCACCTTCTGAAACCCCATCACCTATACTCTGTCTGGACACTGAACACGACCAGGACACCCGCCTGACTGTACCCGTACCTTACCATGACTTTCTGGACATGTTCAGTAAGAAGGGAGCTGATGTTCTCCAACCGCATAGGTCATGTCCAATTGACCTCCTCCCAGAGCCGAGGTCCCTTTCGGTCAGATCTTCCCCTTGTCTGAGGTAGAGCTAGGGGCCCTCAAGGCCTACCTTGATGAGAACCTAGAAAAGGGGTTCATCAGACCATCTACTTCACCCGCCGGAGCGGGAATCTTCTTTGTGGAGAAAAAGACTGATCCCTCAGGCCCTGTATAGACTACCGGAATCTTAACAGGATCACCATCAAGAACTGGTACCCCCAGCCTCTGGTCCCTGAACTTTTCCAGAGGCTAGGAACTGCAGCCGTGTTCACAAAGTTGGACCTCCGTGGGGCGTACAACCTCATCCACATACGGGAAGGGGATGAGTGGAAGACAGCCTTCCGATCCAGGTTTGGTCACTACGAATACCTAGTTATGCCGTTTGGACTTTGCAATGCCCCCGCTACGTTCCAACACCTGGTGAACAATATCTTCAGAGACTATCTTGACCAATTCGTAGTGATCTATCTGGACAATATCTTAATCTTCTCCCCTTCCCTGGAGGAACATCGCAGGCACGTGAGATGCGTGCTTGCCCGCCTTCGGCAACATGGCCTATACGCCAAGGCGGAGAAATGCGCCTTTGAACGCACCAGCATCTCCTTCCTCGGCTTTGACATTTCAGTCACAGGGATAACCATGGACCTGCAGAAGGTCTCAGCCATCCTAGACTGGCCTGCGACAGTCGACAGAAAGGGTGTCCAACGGTTCGTAGGATTCGCAAACTTCTACAGAAAGTTCATTCAGGGATTCAGTTCAGGGATTCTCGTGGTCATTACGCGCATCACCCAGCTCACGAAACAGGGTTCGCGTTTCCGTTGGACTCCTGAAGCTCAAGAGGCTTTCACAAGACTTAAGGAACTGTTCACCTCTGCTCCCATCCTCAAACACCCAGACCCGGCTCTGCCCTATGTCCTTGAGGTGGACGCTTCAGAGACAGCAGTGGGAGCAGTTCTCTCTCAGAGACGAGGCCCAAAGGCAGTACTCCATCCCATTGCATTCTTCTTCCAGAAGCTCTCACATCAGTGACAGAGTTGCTGGCAATCAAATCCGCCCTGGAGGAATGGTGGTAACTCCTGGAAGGAGCGACTCACCCTTTTCTGGTCTTCACAGACCATAAGAACCTCAAGTACCTGCGGACCGCTAGGAGGCTCAAGCCTCACCAGGCAAGGTGGGCGCTATTCTTCTCGAGGTTCCAACTGCACATAACATACAGGCCTGGGTCTAAAAATGTGAAGCCGGACGCCCTGTCCAGAATGTTCCATGACCCGGGAGATCCCTGTCCCCCAGACACCATCCTACCTGCCAATAGTTTTCTGCTGACACAAGAGGACTTCCTTACCCGGATCAGACGATCCTTAGTCGGTCGCACCATGCTGCCGGATCAGGGGCTCACCATAAAGGACGGGCTGTGGTGGCGGTCAGGCAACCAACTCTTCCAGGAGCCACACCTAGCAGCGCTTGAACTCGGCCATGACCTCAAACTAGCCGGGCACTTTGGGGGTCGTAAGACGGCAGAGCTGCTTTCCCGCTCATTCTGGTGGCCTCACCTCACCAGAACGAGGACTGCAAGGACTATGTAAGTGCCTGACCTGTCTGTGCCAAGAGTAAGACTGAGAGGTCTAAAGGTTGGAGTCTGCTAACTCCATTACCCATCCCGGAGCGACCTTGGTCCCAGATCTCGATGGACTATATAGTGGAGTTGCCTCCATCTGCGGGCTTCAGTACCATCCTTGTGGTGGTAGACCACCTCACAAAAATGGCTCACTTCATACCCATGAAGGGCACCACCACAGCAGCTGAAACAGCTGACATCTTCATCAAAGAGGTGGTACGCCTTCATGGCATTCCCAGCAACGGTCTCGGACCGAGGAGTACAGAATTAATCTTGCCTTCTCCTCCGCATATCATCCACAGTCTAACGGTCAAACAGAGAGAACTAATCAAACCCTGGAGCAGTATCTCTGCTGCTGCTCTGCCTACTCTCAGGATGATTGGATTTCCCTGCTGCCTGTAGCCTAGTTCGCATAGAACAACAGCTACCAAGCAAACCCCATTCTGGGCAAACTTCGGCTACCACCCTACCTTCTTACCTGGCCTGCCAACGAAGAGCCCTGTACCTGCCATACTGGAAGTCACCCAGTTCCTGGAGGAAGACAGTAAACGGTTACAAGATACTCTTTCCCAGACTCAGTAAGAAGAGAACTCAGTAAGAAGAGTTTCGACTAGGAAAGACGAGAAGAATTGGAACTGCAACCAGGCCAACAGGTCTGGCTATCAACCAAGAATCTGAGGCTATCCTGCCCCTCCAGGAAACTGGGGCCAAAATACATTAGGCCCTTTCCAAGAGACAAATTAAAGTGAACCTCTTCCCTGGGCGCAACACAGCCCCCCCAGAACCGGTCTTGGTGGACGGAGAGGAGGAATTTGAGGTGGAGACTATCCTCGACTGCAGAAGAAGAGGGGGCATCATTCAATTTCTGGTAAAGTGGAAAGGCTTTGGGTCTGAAGAAAGCTCCTGGGAACCAGAGAACCACCTGCATGCTAGAGAGCTAATCAGGGCATTTTGGAGAAGACACCCGACCAAGAGGGTCCAGTTGGGCATCCGGAGGCTGCCCCTTGGGGGGGCAATGTTAGGGGTCATGGATGCCTTTTGCGATCTTCTGCGGTGGTGCCCGCCGGCCGTGCGCGTTTGCACGCACCTGTGCGCGCACCCGCGTGCGCTCCTGCGTGCCAGACGGCCCTATTTGAAGCATGGGAGAACCTTCAGTGGATGCTGTTCGTTCTACAGTTCAAGTATCCTGTGACCCGTGTGCTACTCTGAAGAGACTTCCTGTATCTGTGACCCCAGCTCCCCTTGGACTTTGTTTGCTATCTGCCTGCCCTGACCTTTGGACTGTTTACGACTACTCTTTTCCTGCTCCTTTGTACCTTTTTTGCCGACCCTGCCTGAACTCGACCACTCGCCTGCCTGATCCTTCTGTACTTCACCGCCAGCCTGTTAACGACCTGGCCTGCATCACTACCCTTCTGTTGCACAAGCACCAGTGCATTCTCAGCTGCCATCAGAGACTATATCCAGCCCTTGTGCCCCCCTGTGCTCCAGGATTCCCTGTCTCCACTACCAGGGGTCCTTGAACCAGGGCTGCAAGAGAGGTTGTCCCCTGCACAAGTCAGACTTGACCACCAGGTACGTGACACAGAAGGTGCTGGAAAAGGGGATGGGGAGAGGAGGGGGGACTTTCTGAAGTATGTTAAGGAGCCCTGACCAATCCCCAACCTGGATTGGCAGAGGGCAGGCCTCCTTAAATACTAAGGTCTGCCCAGCTTGGGGAGGAGAGTGTTGGGTGGAAGAGTGGAGATGTAGCAGAGGTTCCAGAGGCCTCAACTGGGAGCCTCCTGTCTGGGAGGGGTGACCTTGAGGCCTGGGAGCTTGGGTGCAGCCAGGAGGAGAGAGAGAGAGATCCTGGAGCAGTACAAGGGAGCAGGAGAGAAACAGAGAGGCTACAGGAAAAGACTCTTTAAGCACTTCAGCCCCGGAAGGATTTCACACTTTAGGACAGTAGCCCTTTTTGCGATTCGGCGCTGCGTCGTTTTAACTGACAATTGCGTGGTCCTGCGACGTTGTACCCAAACGAAATTTGCGTCCTTTTTTTTCCCACAAATACAGCTTTCTTTTGGTGGTATTTGATCACCGCTGTGTCATTTCTGATCGCCGCTATAAACAAGAGAAGAGCGACAATTTTGCAAAAAAACCCAAATTTCTTACTTTTTGCTAAAATACAAATCCAAAAAAAAAAATATAAAAAACTTTTTCATCGGTTTTGGCCGATTTTATATTCCTCCTATTTGTGATAAAAAAAATCGTAATCGGCGTTTATTGATTGCTTTGCGCAAAAGTGGTCGCGTTCACGGATGATGAGAATTCATTTGTGGGGTTTTTATTTTTTACTAGTAATGGCGGCGATCTGCGATTTTTAGCGGTACTGCGATATTTCAGCGGACATGTCGGACCATTTTGACACTTTTTTGGGACCATTGGCATTTATACAGCGATCAGTGCTATAAAAATGCACTGATTACTGTGTAAATGCCATTGGCAGTGAAGGGGTTAACCTGCAGGGGGCGCTCTAAGGGTTAACTGTGTTCCCTGGGCGCGTTCTTACTGTGGGGAGACTGCCCTAACAGGAGAAGGGAAGTGATCACACCTTCCGTGTAGAGGAAGGCTGTGATCACAGCCCTTCCCCCTCTCGCAGAACGGAGGTCCGTGTTTACTTACACGGACCTCCGTTCTTTCACTCCGGGGGGGGCATCGTGGGTGGCCGGCGGAGATCGACTCCGCTGCACCCGCTCCCTGGCCCTCCCCGGACACAGTGAGCGTGCAGGCGTGCCTCCGACGGCGGGCGCTCACTAGGCTTGATCTCGCGGCCGCCGTCGTATGATGGCGATCCGCATACAGAGCCACTCTGTTGCCGTCAATTGCCGACTAGCGGTCGGCAAGCGGTTAAAGGATCCACCAGTGTTGGTGAGTGACAGACCCTTGGAGCTAAAAACAACAAGTATCAGGCGCATCAACAGGTGAATAGAGTCCCCATCCCTATTGTTAACCATCAAAGTCCAGAACAAAGTACATAATAGTCCAATAATGTGGATAAAAAAGAAATCCGGTATATACACCCAGGGCTGCTCTCATGTGAGGGAAAGCCAAAACCGCACCTGTAGACAAGAAACAAAAACCGCGGTGTGAAGGCAGTCACGCTCTTTCATCAGGCTAACTGAGATGTTGTGCCGCCATCTATTTGTAGTCCCTGGGAGTCAATAGTGTTGTCTAATTGGATCCAATTAGGACTGCCTTCACACCGCGGTCTGTACACTCTGAAACGTGTCGCGGATTGATGACATCACCCTGCTGCGAACCAGTGCAGCCAAGCCTTGTTCTGGAATCCCCCAGCTGCCGGCACGGAGACGATTGTTCCTACCATCCACGAACGACTCCACGAATGGATGGTTCCACGAACGGACGGCCCCACTGACGATCCCATCCGCACGGGTGACTAGCTGCTTACTAGGTCTCGGGGAACTGATGCTGTACTCTTCACCGGTTGAGCATTCTCCTGGTTCCATGTGCCTAACCCTTTTTAAGTCATGTGAGTAGCCAATTGGCTGATGTCTTTTTAATAATTTCTTACGGTTTACACTTAGAGGTGCCTCCTTTTTGTTTATTGACCCTTGGAGCTGGAGAGAGTGTACTGGAGCAGGCTGGGAGGAGACAGTGGACAGTCTGTGGAGGTCTGAGGAGCCAGTAGGCCAAGTGGTGTCACTAGGCAGTGGATCAGGCCTGAGCAGCCAGGAGGGCCCGGAAAGGGTGGACTAGGAACAGTAGTCCATCGAACCATAGCTAGCACCAACGTACACAGCTACACTTTGAGGGCCCGTGGCCCTTGTCTGTAATGGGCAGTCCGGGGTCCTGCCAGCAAAAACGCATGCCTCACCATGTACTAACTAGGCCGAAAGAAAATGTCGGAGACCTGATAAATTTCCTTTTGGGTCTCACTGGAGAGAGGCTAGTGTTGTGCAGGAGGAAGTGTGAGGAGAGTAACGTTCAGCAAGTGTCAGTGCCGGAGGAAGAAGGAGTGTATATACGGAGGTGTATATAGTACGGTCCTGTTTCTTGGTCTTTTGGGCATCCCATAGTCACCCTACCCCATCCAAGTTTATTACCCTAATAAACAACAAAAAACAACAAAGTACCGGCCTGTTCCACGACTCCGGATAAAAGGATATATGTGATTGAGGGCAGAGTGACAGGTGGACCACATCAACCAGCCACCCCTAAGGGGGCCATTGGCTTCACTTGTTTATCTGCAGCCCTTTCTTCTCTACACCTGTTCAAAGTCCAGAATTTATAAATTGCCTGAGCTGTCAGAAAAAAGGGGTGGGGCATTAAAATGACGCTCTGCAGAGCTCAGTGAGGAGAGTTCTGAGAGCTGATCAGAGGGAAGGGACACATTCCCCTCTTCACATAGACCACAGGAACAGAGCCAAAGCTGTCAACCTAGTGGAGATCCCTTCTCTGTCACTTTTTTATCTTGGTGTCAGAAAAATTTGTCAGAAATGATTCATGCAGATAGCAAAGTAATGAAACCGCAGAAAAGTGACACCTGTTGCTCTTTTAAAATCACTGGTACCAGAGCTGGGGCTGAATAGATATTAAAACTGATGTATGGGCAAAAACTTTAAGGATGCGGCTCACAGCAGGGGTCTGGTGCATCCCTGTTCCCAGTTTCAGGGGCAAATCAGGCCTGAAATTTTGGCTGAATTTGGACCTGAAATGGGCCAGAAGACGCACAGGACTCATAGAGAGCCGGTCCCAGTCTCCTAACATGTGAATTGGATGTGGAGGAAACCTGAATCCGATTCGCACTAGGGTGAACCCAGCCTAAAGGAGCATTAGTTAGGTACTAATATGGTATCTCAGACAGTGCCCCACTGGTAGCTCCTGCTTCTTTCTTAAAAAAAGAATATGGCAATGTCATCATTGAAGTTCTGGTGGTGAAAATGACAACTGGGGCTGGAACCCAGTGATCACAGCAGGTCATTCACTGTGCAGCCCTTCCATTCAGAAAATGTCTTGTATTTTTTTCTTAGAGTACAAGGAGTTCTATGATTGGCCAAGGGGAGATCATGCCATTCATGTACTCTATCTGTCTGGTACAAGACAGAGATCTTTGTTTTTGTGGTATTTGATAACGTACGTGTGTGTGTGTGTGTGTGTGTGTGTGTGTGTGTGTGTGTGTGTGTGTGTGTGTGTGTGTGTGTGTGTGTGTGTGTGTGTTTTTTTTTACTATACTAGATATGTTTGGTGAGCAGCCTCTCCTAGTCACACAGGGGAGACTAGTTTAACTCTTAAGTATTGGTGCATGATGTTTCCCCTTTAGACATAGATCTTATGATGGAATATTTATGTCTTTTTTTTAGGCAAACAGCAGATGCCTTTGTGACATCCCTATATATTTATACATATACCTTTTGGATTATGTAGGGGTTTGCTCCCTTTTAACTCTGAGAAAATTGGTATAGATTCCTATCATTCAAGTGCCTTCAGGCATTCATTACAAACAATACAGGTACTTATTGAGATTCTCAGCGCCCTCTATTGTCTAAATCGAGAAATGACAAGTTCTCTAAAAATGTATTTTCTTTCTTTTTTGAGTAGGTCGTCTTAAGGACGGTGATATCTTCTCCTTTATAGTCTCACCACCCTCCTCATTGAACCTTCTGTGACATTGGAACCCTATTTATTATTGCCCATATATGCTCTTCGTTTGAGGGTAATTAATGATTACTATGGATAACAAATGGATTTGCAATATATGGAGGATGTGATTTAATAACAAATGTTAATTGAGCTTGTGTATATGCGCATGTAATTTTGTTATATTCTAAAATTTTTCTTTTGATTGGTGTCTTCTACATGCAGTGTGCAAATCATTGAAGTCTCCAGAAGAAGCCATAGCCTGGTGAAACATGTAGAGAAAAAAATTGAAATCTGCTGAATGATTATTGTACACATTCTCTTCAATGTTGATGATAAAATGGTTTTAAACTTTTGTAATAAATCTTTGACAATATTTTATGAAAAAACTTTTTGGAAAAAAAATGATTTCTCTTACGTTCACTGACAGACGCAGCTCTTCTTAAATGACACGTGGGTTTTATGTCGTCCTATCAGGAGTGACTAGGAAAAACAGATGCAAAAGCATCAGGGATAGGCTGGCCCCTCCCATGGGGGCCGTCCTCACCTGAGCCTATAAAACCCCCTGCTGGCCAATAGCATTCAGTTTTGTTTGCCTAGTGCAAAGGAGTTGACTGGGTTCCCTCAGGGGACCTGCGTTTTTATGCATGTAATTTTTCTCTATGAAAAAGATGAAGACTTCTATCAAGTAGCCGGCCTTGGCATAGAGCGGATATCACGAATCCAAAGCTTTGCCCTGCCCGGCCACCTCCTGGTGACCTACCCTAAAAATGACAGGGCTGCGTCGCTCAGGGCCCGTTCCATGCGGGCGGCCTGTGGCTGTTGCCACTTGTGCCCAGTGTCTGGCTTTTGCCTTTCCAGTGGCCTTGGCCAGCAGCAATCCTTCCCGGGACAAGGGGGGAAAGTCTGCTTCGGGTGGCTACCCACAACGCCCGTCGGACTGGTGAGTGGACCCCTCCTCCGCCCTTAGGGCGTGGGGGGGTGACATCCGGGGCAGTTTTTTATTTTAGCGGTAGCTTTTTTCCCTGTCAGGGGGGCACCTACTTATTGCGTTGCCCCCCTCCTGCAGCGCCCTCTGATTTGGAGCCAGCTGAGCGACGCTCCACACAAGCCCCTGCGGTCACTTTGGACCTTTTGCGGGCTCTTTTTGTGGAATTTATTCCTAAGGTTACTGATCCGGGCCCTGTGCCCCCTGCTAAGCGCTTGGCCCCACATGTCTCCTCAGGCGAGGATTCAGATCATGAAGTTGCCTCGGTTGCCACAGGGACCCTCGTGGAACTCTCTGATGGCGAATTGGTCCTCTCAGATACTGAGGAGGATCAGGGGGCATCAGTGGCATGCTGACATTTGCCAGGCCCTGTCCCTTGATCAGGCAGAGGAGGCGCAGACTTCCACTTATGTCTGTGGGTCTATGAAGCCTCCTAAGTCCCCTAGGGCTTTTCCCTATGATCAATTTTTTGAACGGGCTGTTTTTAAGGAATGGGGTTCCCCCAAAAATTCCTTCACTTTGCCTAAGCGTTTTTGCAGTGCGCTATCCCTTTGAGGATGCTTTCCTTAAGCGGTGGGCTTCCCCTTCGGTGGACCCACCGGTGGCCCGTCTGAATAAGGCTACCACTCTTCCTGTGGAGGGTTCGCCCTCTAAGGACGCAGCGGGTCGTCACACGGAAATGGTGTCTAAGGCTATTTTTCAGGTAACAGGTTTTGCTATGCGGCCAGCTCTGGCCTCAGCAATGTCAGCGCAGTCCCTTTTTGAGTGCCTCTCATCAGTGTGCAAAAATTGGCGTTGCAATTGTGCAAGGAATGAGTTGCATAAGGTGCAACACGTGGTGGAAGGCCTCCATTATCTGTGCGACTCCCTGCTGGACATCATGCCCGTGCTGTCCAAAATTTCAGCTTTTGCTATAATCATCGGACGGGTGTTGTGGCTGAGGTCTTGGTCGGGTGATCAGGCGTCTAAGAAACGCCTCACTGACCTTCCCTTCCAGGGGGGTCGTTTGTTTGGTCCACAGCTGGACGAAATCATTAAAGATTTCATGGGGGGGGGAAAGAGTCTCTTTCTTCCGGAACCAAAACGGCGGGACTTTCGCCGACGACAGGGCCCCTCTTTTCCTGGGCAGAAAAAGTTTTTCGTGCCTCAGGTACTGCCGGGGCGGGTTCCAAGTCCGGCTGGGTCTGGTAAGAGAACCTGGCAACGAAAGCCCGGTAAAGCGGAGGATAAGCCCTCCTCAGCGTGACAGGTTGCCCCCACCCATATCTCGGGTGGGGGGCCAGTTATTGGAGTTTGCGGACTGCTGGACAGCTCACATCTTCGATAGGTGGGTCCTGGATGTGGTGTCCACCGGTTACTGGATAGAGTTCCAAGCTCTGCCCCCAGACAGGTTCTTTCCCTCAAACCTAAGACTTCCACAGGTGCGTCTGGAGGAACTGTTAAGCGCGGTCCAGTCCCGCGCGGTCCAGTCCCTCGCGGACATGGGCGTCGTGGTGCCAGTTCCACTGGAGGAGAGGTTCTGCGGTTTTTACTCAAACCTCTTTGTGGTGCCCAAAAAGGGTGGGGTCAGGCCGATTCTGGATCTCAAAGCTCTGAATTGCTTTGTCAAAGCACAGAAGTTCAAGATGGAGTCCATTCGCTCGGTCGTTGCCTCCCTGCATCAAGGGGAATTCTTGGCATCCCTGGACATCAGGATCGCCTATCTGCACATTCCCATCTGCCAAAGACACCAGCGTTTTTCTGCGTTTCACAGTGGGAGACCTGCACTACCAGTTTGTGGCCCTACCGTTCGGTCTGGCCTCGGCTCCCAGGGTGTTCACCAAGGTCTTGGCATCGGTCCTAGCACTGCTAAGACAGAGATAGCCCCCTCATGTCGCCTGGAATACCTCGGTCTGATTCTAGACACGGTGCAGGCAAAGGTGTTCTTGCCTCCCAACAAGCTATTGGGGCTGCAAGCGGCGGTTCGGACCCTACTGTCGCGTCGGGGGTCCTCCCTAAGGTTCTGCATGCGGGTGTTGGGACTCATGGTTTCGTCCTTCGAGGCGATACCTTATGCCCAGAGTCACACTCGGCTCCTGCAGAAGGCGATTCTGTCAAGGTGGGACAAATCTCCCCTTTCTCTGGACAGACTGATCCGTTTGGACCACCAGACCAGGGGATCTCTGACTTGGTGGCTCCAGGCTCCGGCACTGACTCTGAAAAAGTCTTTTCTTCCCCTCAACTGGTCGATTGTAACGACGGATGCCAGCCTGACGGGCTGGGGAGGGGTGTTGGGTCAGTTGTCTGCTCAGGGCCATTGGTCAGCTCAGGAAGCTTGACTTCTGATAAATGTGTTGGAACTGAGAGCGATCAGGCTTTGCTTGTCTCGTTGGTCGACAAGGCTGCATGGCCTCCCTGTCCGGGTTCAGTCGGACAATGCCACAGCTGTGGCGTATGTGAACCATCAAGGAGGGACAAGGAGTTCCGCGGCAGCTGCAGAGGCTGCTCTGATTCTCCGCTGGGTGGAGCAACATGACCCGGCGCTCTCCGCAATTTACATTCCGGGAGTGGAGAACTGGCAGGCGGACTTTCTCAGTCGCCAGACACTGGACCAGGGGGAATGGTCCTTGCATCCGGAGGTGTTTCGCCAGATTTGCTGCAAGTGGGGCACACCAGAGGTAGACCTCATGGCGTCCAGGTTCAATCACAAGGTCGAGACCTTCGTGTGCAGAACAAGAGATCCGCTGGCGGTCGCCACGGACGCGCTGGTGGCCCCTTGGGGTCGGTACCGGTTAATATACCTCTTCCTTCCCCTGAAGCTGTTGCCTCGGATTCTGCGCAGGATAGCTGCGGAAGGCATTCCGATGATCCTGGTCGCTTCCGATTGGCCTCGGCGCACTTGGTACGCCGATCTGATTCGGAGGGTGGCGGACGCCCCTTGGCGGCTTCCGCTTCACGAAGACCTGCTGTCCCAAGGTCCCATCTTGCACCCTGCTTTACCGGAGGTGTTTCGCCAGATTTGCTGCAAGTGGGGCACACCAGAGGTAGACCTCATGGCGTCCAGGTTCAATCACAAGGTCGAGACCTTCGTGTGCAGAACAAGAGATCCATTGGCGGTCGCCACGGACGCGCTGGTGGCTCCTTGGGGTCGGTATCGGTTAATATACCTCTTCCCTCCCCTGAAGCTCTTGCCTTGGGTTCTGCGCAGGATAGCTGCGGAGGGTATTCCGACGATCCTGGTCGCTCCCAATTGGCCTCGGCGCACTTGGTACGCCAATCTGGTTCGGATGGTGGCGGACGCCCCTTGGCGGCTTCCGCTTCGTGAAAACCTGCTGTCCCAAGGTCCCATCTTGCACCCTGCTTTACCCTCGCTGGCTTTGATGGCTTGGCTATTGAGGCCCAGGTATTGAGGGATCGGGGAGTCGCTGACTCTGTAATTCCCTACTATGCTTATGGCACGTAAGTGCACTTTGCGCAAAATTTATCACAGGACCCGGAAAGCCTATATTGCATGGTGCGAAGCGGGGGGTTGGAACCCTCACTCTTATTTGGTGTCCAGGGTGCTGACTTTTCTGCAACAGGGACTGGACAAGAGCCTGGCATTGAGTACGCTCAAGGGCCAGATTTCGGCCTTAGCGGTCCTTTTTCAGAGACCTTTGGCTTCCCATTCGCTGATCTGCACATTTGTACAGGGTGTACGCCATGTGGCTCCCCAGTTTCGGCCGCCTCTGGCGCCGTGGGATTTGAATCTGGTGCTCTCTGTTTTACAGAAACCACCGTATGAGAAGATTAGGGACATTCTCTTGTCCCTTGTGTCGCAGAAGGTTACCTTCTTAGTGGCTGTCACATCCGCGCGGCAGGTGTCGGAATTGGCTGCCTTGTCCTGCAAGTCCCCATACTTGATTCTTCATAATGACAAGGCGGTGTTGCGACTTCCACCTTCCTTTCTTCCGAAGGTGGGCTCTTCTTTTCATTTGAATGAGGATATTGTCCTTTCTTATGTCCTCACCCAAAACAACATCCTAAGGAATTTGAGTTAAACTCTTTGGATGTGGTGAGGGCCCTGCAGGTTTATTTGAGTGCTACAGCTTCCTTTCGGAAGTATGACTCATTGTTTGTGCTACCTGGGGGCTCCAAACAGGGTTCGGCAGCCTCATCGGCTACCATTTCCCGTTGGATTAGACAGACCATGACCCATGCGCATGAGCTTCGGGGCAAGGTTCCCCCTTTTCCGGTCACGGCTCATTTCCCCAGGTCGGTCAGCACCTCCTGGGCATTCAGGCACCAGGCTTCGGTGTCTCAGGTGTGCAAAGCGGCCACTTGGGCCTCAGTGCACACGTTTACTAAGTTTTACAAAGTTGATGTGTCGGCATCTGCGGATGCTGCTTTTGGCCGCAAAGTTTTGCGAGCAGCGGTGTGAGTGCGTCTGGCACTCCCTGAGAGGGTTCTGTTGGGTACAGTTGTTGTTGTTGTTTGCCCACCCCTCTAGTTTTTGGCACTACTTTGGGACGTCCCCACGTGTCATTTAAGAAGAGCTGCGTCTGTCAGTGAACGTAAGAGAAAAAGGGATTTTATTATAACTTACCGTAAAATCCTTTTCTCTGAGTTCACTGACAGACGCAGCTCCCACCCCTCTGGTTTTTTTGTTGCACTGCTTGTGACAAACTGAATGCTATTGGCCAGCAGGGGATTTTATAGGCTCAGGTGAGGACGGCCCCCATGGGAGGGGCCAGCCTATCCCTGATGCTTTTGCATCTGTTTTGCCTAGTCACTCCTGATAGGACGACATAAAACTCACATGTCATTTAAGAAGAGCTACGTCTGTCAGTGAACTCAAAGAAAAGGATTTTACGGTAAGTTATAATAAAATCCCTTTTTTTCTCGTTGCACCATCAAAGTCCCATTGTTTCTATTCTTGTCTTTATAATATAAAAAAGGCCAACTACTTTGAACAAAAAGCTGTTTCCCTTACATTCTTTTATAAAATATATCAATTGAATAAACAGCAATCACATGGTCCAGAGCTACTCTCATTGGCTCTTTCAATTTTTCCTGTAATCTGTGTTGTGTAATGATAGTTTGATCACAGGCACCGTGATCATGCCTTGCATGCACAAGTCCAGTTAGCGCAAAAAAATGTTAACATTTCTGGTCAGCACAGGCCTCAACCAGTAATATAGTTACAATGGCTGGCCACGACGGGGGCTTAAAATGTATATCAAACCAAAACTTTTCTTGTTTTATTTTGTAGAGAGTTGAGAATGGTAAAGACCCTTATTTGTTTTCTTTTATACTTGTGTCTTTTTAGGAAGATTTCCTTTCACTTCCTGTCTCAATGACACAGCAGGAAGTATGAGGACATCTCTTCAAAGCAAGAGAATATTCCCTCTTAGACAGTTGTCATTAGAGGAGGTGTTCTCATATAAGCCTTTCCTCACCATGCCCAATAGTGAGTGTGAATCTCCTTAGCAGGAGCACCAACAGAAATAAAAGCCTGACAGAGATTTCAAACCTTCCATGTTCTATCCAATACCAAAAAAGTATTGGTTTTATATGCACTCATACCGGGGCCGTCCGAGCATCAGCGGTAAAGTGTCCCTAATTTGCGGCGCTTTACCGCTAGTATAGCGGAGCTTTGGCGCTGCTATTCAGGCGGCAGTGGGGAGCTTTTAACCCCCCCCACAAAGGAGTTAAAAAGGGGTTAGAAGTGCCGGCGCTTCCGAAGCAGTGTACAACCGCTTTCGGAAACATTGCCCATTCACTTCAATGGGCAGGGGCTGTGGAGGAGTGGTGTATACATCGCTTCCACACCACCCCAAAGATGCTGCTTGCAGGACTTTTTTTCACGTCCTGCAAGCGCACCTCCCTAGTGTGAAAGCGGTGGGTGCATTGGGAGCTAATTTAGACGCGCATTAGGGGTGCTGTTTTTAGCTAAAAAAACGCCTGTAAAGCGCCTCCGGTGTGAAAGGGGTCTAAAAGAGGTTGTAAAACAAAAAAAACAAAAAAAAAACAACCTGCAAGACAAAGGCATTTTGAAATACTTACATTAGAACAATGCCCTGAATCGGCACCAGCACACCTGGAGTTACTTCCGGGTTTGCGGGCTCCGGCGCTGTGATTGGCTGGAGCCGCTATGACATTGCATGCTCACGGGAGCTGCTGGTCACGGCACGGGCCCTGAAAAAATGGCTTCTGCGGGCCATTCCTTCAGTGCGCATGCTCCGATAATGTTGGCAGTATCGTATATAGTGAATGTCTCCTAAACGGTGCAAGTTTAGAAGATATTCACAGTACCTACAGGTAAGCCTTTTTATAGGCTTACCTGTAGGTACAAGTGGTGTAACAGAGTTTATAACCACTTTAAGTAAAGACAGAGATACTGCTGAGCCCAAAGAAAAATCATTCTGCTTCAAAGGAACACACAAGTGGAGACACAGACACCAATAAAAATCTATATATAGGTGAAAGACATATAACATGTGCTTGGAATGGGTGAAAGTGGGATTTGAGGAAATGTATGTGCAGAAAAGGAAATCAACTATTAAGATTAAATAAGTGTAACCTTCAAAGTTTTGTAAAGTTTGTATATGGCCGGGGCGAGGGGATGGAGCCACCTAACAAACTCTGAATTCCCCACCTTAGGCCTACACCGCCAGCATAAATAAAATTAAAAAATTGGTGTCAAATATTCGTAAAAAATGTGGGTAATCACAACATCAAGATTAAAGCATAAATCAATAAATATATATATATACACACATGTATAAATAAATATAATCTTGGTGTATCTATAAGGAGGAGGCCCACCTCCAAGAACACAGGGACCTAAATAGAAAGAATAGTTGCAGGAATTATGTTGTGTATGACAATTTATAGGGTATCACCCAACAATATTTAGGGCCATGGAGAAAGCATGGTAAAAAGTTCAAAAAAGTTCATATATATCATCAAAGTATGTAAAATCCTTTAACTGGGCAAATAAAACTTCAAAGGAGTCCCTGAGAGGACAATGGGCCACCGTCACTGAATAGATTAAAAGCTTACCAGATAGCTAATGAAAACACGCGCCAACAGCATCTATCGGAAACGCCGATCTCTCCCAGGGAAGGTGGAACCAGCTGACATCACATGGAGGCCCCGCCCCCATGATGTCACATCCTGGGGTGGAACTGTGATATTGTGGGGACGGGGCCTCCGGTGATGTCAGCGGGTGGCCCCGCCCCATGCCCATATAAGGCACAGCACACAGCGGAGAGGGCACTAGTGAAGAAGATTGCATTGTGTCAACATGGGAAGAAGAAGAGAGGAAGAACAGGGGGAAGAGGACAGCGGAGAAGACCGGAAAAAGAGCAGAAAACACTACAGAGAAGGAGAAGAAAGAAGACCCCTTGGAAGATAGAAGACCCTGCATAAGAGCCGAAGAAAGAAGACGCCGGAGAGGGGAGAAGAAGCCGGAGCTGAGTTAATAAAAGATTTTAAAAACCTATGTAGTGTGTTTTTTATTTTACACTTTTTTTAGGTGAATGGGTAGAGGTACAATGTACCCCATACTCATTCACATAGGGTGCGGGCCGGGATCTGGGGGCCCCCTTGTTAAAGGGGGCTTCCAAATTCCAATAAGCCCCACCCACAGACCCCGACAACCACCAGCAAGGGTTGTTGGGAAGAGGCCCTTGTCCTCATCAACATGGGGACAAGGGGCTTTGGGGTGGGGGCGCAGAGCCCCCCCTGCCCCAAAGCACCCAAACTCCCCATGTTGAGGGCACGCGGCCTGGTATGGTCCAGGAGGGGGGGTGCTCACTCGTCCCCACCTCCTTTCCTGGCCTGCCGGGCTGCTCACTTGGATAAGGGTCTGGTATGGATTTTGGGGGGGACCCCACACCGTTTTTTGGCGTGGGGGTTCCCCTTAAAATCCGTACCAGACCAAAGGGTGGTACGCTCCTGGAGGGGGACCTCATGCCATTTTTTTTTTTTTTTGGCGTGGAGTTTCCCTTCAAGATCCATAGAGCATAAGTCGCATGCCAAAGTCGGATCAGTGAAGACTTTGATCCGACTTCAGTGCCTTTCAATGGCCTAAAGAAGGATCAAAGTCGGACAAAAGTTGTAGAGGAACCTTTTTCAAAGTCGGTCCGACTTTAAAAAACACAAGTCGGACCAGTTAAGACGGCTGTCATAGGGACTTATTGTTTTTGTGACGTAATGCGACTTGTGCTCCTAATGTCGGTCCAAGAATAGGACTAGTGTGAACCCAGCCTTAAACTACTATAGGCAGCACTTTATTTCTTCATTTCAAATTGGAGTAGGGGAGGGTTATAACCCCTGTCATTTTTTGCCATCGGTGTCCCATTGGGGAGATTTATCTTCACTTTCTGTGTCATAACTCAAAAACAGGAAGTGAGAGGAAATCCATCCAGAGTGTAGGGTTGCCACCTCATCCCTTTAAAACCGAACACATATTAATTACCCAGGTTCTGTGGCTGATTAAGGTGGTAATTAAACTTACTTGGTGCCTTATATGCATTAAATTAGCCTCAGAACAACCTGTGTAATTCATATGTGTCCTGGTTTAAAGGGATGAGGTGGCAACCCTACCAGAGTGAGGGAATCCCTGGCTAGGGAACTAGTGTCCCCATTGGAAGGTTTTCCCTCTAGTCCTGTTCTCATTTCAACCCAAAATGTGTTTTTTTTCTTTCACTTTCTCTGATAATGGCAAACAGGACAAACAGAGAGGGTGAATCACTCTAATGGGGGACATAGACAGCAATAAATACTGACAGGTGTTCTAATCCCTCTCCATTCTATCCAAAACTAAGAAAAAAGTGAATAAAGCTAATAGGTGGGGCTCCCAATGATGCCAGCATTGTGCAGCCAATCACAGTACAACAAGATGGTTAGCTACACTATGTGAGTTCTTGGCTTCAGAAACAATTTAAAACAACTGCCGTAAAAGGGTTAAATGATAACTAAACCCAATAACAAAAATCAAATATATTGCAGATTGCACTCCTTAAATGTGTTGGCTGCATTGTTTTCTTTTTTCAGGCTAAAAACATTTTCAGCAAATACAGAAAATACTGCTTGTTGATCTTGCCAGAAATATTGTTTAACCACTTCAATACCGGGCACTTTCCTACCTTCCTGCCCATGCCAATTTTCAGCTTTCAGCGTGGTCGTGCGATGTTGTACCCAAACAAAATTCTTATTAATTTTTTCCCACAAATAGAGCTTTCTTTTGGTGGTATTTGATCACCTCTGAGGGTTTTATTTATTGCGCTACAAATAAAAAAAATGAATATTTTGAAAAAAAAATGTTTTTCTTTGTTTCTGTTACAACATTTTGTAAATAAGTAAGTTTTCCCCTTCACTGATGGGCAATGATGAGGCAGTACTGAATGGCACTGATGAGGCAGCACTGATGGGCACTGATGATGAGGCACTTATATGCAGCACCAATGGGCACTGATAGGCAACACTGATAAGCAGCACTGATAGGTGTCACTGATATGCAGCACTGATGGGCACTGATAGGCTGCACTGATGGGCACTCATAGGCAGCACTGGGCACTGACGGGCACTGCTAGGCGGCACTGATGGATGGCACTGATAGGTGGTACTGGTGGACACTGCTAGGTGGTACTGCTAGGGCATACCTGGTGGTCCTGTGTGGCATTGCTGGTGGTCCCGTGTGACATCCCTGGTGGTCCTGGGTGGGGACATCCCTGGTGGCCACGGGTGGCATCCCTGGTGGTCCTGGCCACAGCATTCTCAGGGGGGCTGCACTGATAATCAATCAGTGCAGACCCCCCCTGTGAGGAGAGCAGCCAATCGGCTCTCCTCTACTCACATCTGACAGCACGAGTACAGGAAATGCCGATACGCGGCTTCTCCTGTCTACAGAGTGATCAGGCTGTGATTGGACACACCTGATCACGTGGTAAAGAGCCTCTGTCAAAGGATCTTTACTGTGATTGGAATTGCGGTGTGTCAGAGCGACACACCACAACAAAGATCACCGCACTGTGCCCCCGCGGGCGCGCGTTATTCGGCTGGATGTCATATGACGTCCGGTCAGGATAACTAAACCACCGCCCGGCCTATAGACAAATGAAGGCCAGGTGGTGGTTTAGTTATCCTGAGCAGATGTCATATGACGTCCGGCCGGACAACTTGCACTGCGGGGGCGCACAGCGCAGCAATCAGTGTTGTGGTGTGTCACTCTGACACACCGCAACTCCGATCATGGTCAAGAGCCTCTGACAGAGGCTCATCACAGCCATAGCTCCCAGCTTTCTGAGACGGGAACGAGGGACACCTATTAGCAAAAGTATGTAGGCATAGGACACACATCCTGCCACGCCCCTTAAAGGTGAATTATACAAAAAAAATATTAGTTAAACCCACAAGTGCTTTTTTTTTACCACTACTATTCCTTTATATTAGCTTTTTAAATGTACAAATGCGGAAATTTAGAAATAGAGTGAAAGGTTTAGCATTGTAAAACACTTTTTGATAGATAAAGTAGTGCATTTTATATATAGGAATATGCATCAGACCAAAATGAGGGACAAATGAAGAGCAATGAGGGACATTGTTCCAAATCAGGGACAGTCCCTCGAAATCAGGGACAGTTGGGAGCCATGATTACAGCCTGATCACTCTGTAAACAGGAGTAGCCGTGTATCGGCTTTTCCTGTACACACTCTGCCAGATGCGAGTAGAGGAGAGACGATTGGCTGCTCTCCTCACAGGGGGGGGTCTGCACTGATTATCAGTGCAACCCTCCCGAGGATGCCCTGCCAGGACCACCAGGGATGCCACCCATGACCACCAGGGATGTGACCACCCAGGACCACCAGGGATGCCACACAGGACCACCAGGTATGCCCTAGCAGTGCCACCTATCAGTGCCACCTATCAGTGCCACCTATCAGTGCTCTTCGGTGCCGCCTATCGGTGCCCATCGTGCCACATATCACTTCAGCCCTGGAAGGTTTTACCCCCTTTAATGACCAGGCCATTTTTTGTGAAATGGCACTGCGTTACTTTGACTGACAATTGTGCGGTCGTGCGACGTTGTACCCAAACAAAATTGACGTCCATTTTTTCCACAAATAGAGCTTTCTTTTGGTGGTATTTGATCACCTCTGTGGTTTTTATTATTTGTGCTATAAACAAAAAAATAGCGACAATTTAAAAACAATATTTTTTACTTTCTGCTATAAAACATATACTATAAAAATATGTAAACAATCTAATTTCTTCATCAATAGAAGCCAATTTGGTAAAAAAAAAATCCCAATTAGTGTATATTGATTGGTTTGCGCAAAAATTATCACGTCTGCAAACTATGGGATATTTTTATGGCATTTTTATTTTTACTAGTAATGGCGGCAATCAGCGGACAAATCGGACACTAAGGGGGTCATTTAATATATCGCGAATATGCCTTTGCGCAAATTTTAGCGCGCATAATCGCAAATTTGCGCTAATTAGCGCGAAAATGGAATTCACTAAAGCCCCGAGGGAGAAAATAGTCCCAGAATCAAATTCACTATAACGCCCAAACAGCAGTGACTGACTAAAAAACTAGTCGTGGTAGAAGCAAGGGAATTGCACATGAAAATAATGTTTAGAGCATGATTGGATCACCTAAATTGTTTCTAAAAATGTAGTATCTTGTTTAATGATGATCTGCTTTTAAATTGTTTAAAAAAGTGATATATAACCTGAAATATCATTGAAAGTCTGAAAAGAGACAAATTCCCCCTTTTTTCCTGACTATTCATCAGCACAACTGAGCTCAGACAAGAAAATTCCCTCATTTTAACCCCCATGCCTTTTTTAGAGGGCGGTATAGTAAATTCGCAAATTTGCACTTGCCTATAAAGGGGTTTATTTACTATAGCACCATGGGGGAACAAATGGTCACAAACAAATAAAATCCCTAGAAAACGACTAAATCTAGTCAGAAAAGGTATTCACTAAAGCCCTGAGGGAGAAAATAGTTGCAGAATCAAATTCACTATAGCATCCAAACAGCAGTGACTGACTAAAAAACTAGTCGTGGTAAAAGCAAGGGAATTGTACATGGAAATAATGTTTGGAGCATGATAGGATCACCTAAATTGTGCTAAAATATGCGGTATATTATTTAAAGATAATCTGCTTTTAAACTGTGTGAAAAAGTGATTTCCACACTGAAATATCTTAAAAAGTCTGAGAAGAAATAAATACCCCGTCTCTTTACACCTAGGAACAGAGCACAGCTGAGCACAACTGAGCATGCTCAGACACAAAACAACTCTCAAAATAACTCTCATGGAGTTATTCCTTGAGATGTTAGTAAATACCAAAATGTGACTTATTTTACACACATATTTTTTGGGAGTGAAGATGAGGGTTATTTTGCCAAGTGCAAGTTTCTGCCATTCATTCTAATGGTACAATTGTTACTTTATCTAATAAATCCATTTCATGTTGAAAAGGAATGCATCTTTCTGTCAAATAAATTGTCCTGGCAACAATGTTGCACATTTGATAATCAATTTTGTTTTTAACAATGCTATAATGTGAAATCTCTTCATGTTTTGTAAATAT
>BLSH010272176.1:696010-706061 GCA_018402905.1 Glandirana rugosa | reverse complement strand
GTAATACCCCGCAAGCGCCCTTGAAACGCGTGGGGTATTACGTAAGGTTACAGTCGCCTTACGGCGGACGACTAGCCGGTTTCTTACGTGTACTGAACGTACGAAACCGGTTAGTCCCCCGCGGGACGACACTCTCGAAACTAACCGATTTCCGTCCCGCGGAAATCGTTTAGTGACGTTTCGTCGGAATTAGGTGCGGCGTGTGATATATTTCGGCGAACATGTCGCCGAGATACATCACACACACTTTGCCACCTATCTCTCCATCAAATCCAACGTCCGTCAAATCAAACTGTACTGTAAAAAGACAGAGATCCATGTTCCTGCTTAGCAGAAACACAAGATCTCTGTCTTCTCCTGTCACAGAACGGCGATCTGCCTTGATTACATATCTATGTATCTATCTTTTTATCTATCTATCTTTATATCTATTTATCTTTTTTTTTTTCTACTTCTTTTTTTTTACAATAGCTATCAAACTAAACTGCCTGCAACCTAAACTACCTCTCTATCCACCGTTTCACACACACTACATAGAGCCGCTGTACAAGCGGCTTTATATAGTGTGCGGCGTGGATTAAGGCTGCTTTGCAGTGATTTGCTAAAGGCGCCCTGCCTTTAGCCAATCAAAGCTCTCACAGCAGGGCGCCCCCTGATTGGCCAAAGCATGCAAGTCATGTGCATTCTTTGGCCGATCAGCAGGCGGCATTCCGCTGACATTGGAATGCATTATGGGGTGCGCAAAGTTCCCGCGAACGCCCCATAATGTTCGGAATGGCCCGAACAAACGAACACCCGATGTTCGACTCAAACCAGGAGCTCATCCCTAGCTACCACCCCACCTTCCTACTCAACCTGATACCGGAAAGTGTGGTGCCCGCTTTACAGGACATTACAAGTTTTCTGGAGAAAAATAAACTCTTGCAGGAGACATTATCCTGGACTCAGGGATGCAACAAGAGAGCTTTTGACAGAGGCAGACGAGGGGAGTTTGACCTGCAACCGGGCTCTCAAGTCTGGTTGGCAACTAAAAATTTTACGCTATCTTGCCCCTCAAGGAAACTTGAACTGAAATTCATCGGACCCTTCTCAGTAAAAAGAAAAATGAATAGGGTGGTGTATGAGCTGGATCTTCCTCCTTCTCTTTGTGTGCACCCGGATGTTTCACGTCGCTTTGCTTAAACCTGTGACCCTGGACCATTTTCCAGGGAGGAGTACGGCTCCACCAGAACCAGTTCTAGTGGATGGAGAGGAGGAGTACGAGGTTGAAGCCATCCTTGACTGCAGGGTAAGAGGGGACTCAACCCAATTCCTGGTCATATGGAAGGGGTACGACCCTGAGGAAAGCTCTTGGGAACCCGACGAACACATACATGCTTAAGAACTTGTCAAGTCTTTTTGAAAGAATAATTCAGCTAAGATGGCCCATTGGGGAATCCGGAGGTTGCCCCTTGGGGGGGGGCAATGTCGGAGTCCACGGTCTGGGCCTCCGGCCGGAGTGCCTGTGCACTGTGGGTGTGTGCACGCCATCGCTGGCGCCAGGTGGCCTATTTGAATGGACAGCATCAGGAAACAAGTGCTGTCCGTTCTACAGCGTTCCTGTTACCTGTGGCCCCCTGTGACCTGTTTAGTGAGCTTCCTGTTATCTGTGACTGGGCTATTCTCTGACCTTGCTTGTCATCCGCCTGCACTGACCCCGGCTTGCCTACGACTACGTCTCTGCCTGACTCCTGTGTACTTCTGCTGCCCATCTGTTGTCAACCCTGCCAGTACCCAACCATCCACCTGCCTGCTCCTTCCGTACCGCATTGCCAGCCTGTTACCTACCCAGCCTACATGACCACTCTTCAGTCTGCATGAGTTCTTCAGTGGACCTTCACCTACCATCCATGACGCAGTCCAGCCCTCGTGCCATCGTGCACTCCTGAACCACCTGTCTACCAGGGGTCCCCAAATCAGGGTAGTAAGAGAGGTTGCCCACTGCATAAGCCAGACTCTACCAGGTACGTGACAGCCGCTACTTTTATTAGAAGTATAAATTTGTACTGTTTTGTTGCATAATAAAAGGTTAAACGTTGTATAATGGAGTAGAGCCTCATTTTTCCCATACCACAAATCTTCAACATAAACAAGGTTGATGGTATAATGCAGGGGTCTCCAAACCTTATGGGGGGGTCAGACTGTGGCCAGTGGGAGTAAACAATGCCCCATCCTTGGTTTTAATGAGAGGAATGGTTGCCCATCATTGGTGTCAGTGGAAGCAATGGTGCCCCATCATTGGTGTGAGTGGAAGGAATGGTGCCCCATAATTGGTGTCAGTGGGAGGAATAGTGCCCCATAATTGGTGTCGGTGGAAGGAATAGTGCCCCATCATTGGTGTCAGTGGAAGGAATGGTGCCCCATCATTGGTGTCAGTGGGAGGAATATTCCCCCATCATTGGTGTCAGTGGAAAGAATGGTGCCTCATCATTGGTGTCAGTGGAAAGAATGGTGCCCCATCATTGGTGTCAGTGGAAAGAATGGTGCCCCATCATTGGTGTTTGTGGAAAGAATGGTGTCCCATCATTGGTGTCAGTAGAAGGAATGGTGCCCCATCATTAGTGTCAGTGGGAGGTATATTGTCTCAAGGGGCAGATAAAGGCAAGTAAAGGGCCACAGTTTGAAGACCACTGGTATAATGCATTGTAAACATGTGCATGGTGACCACAGGAACAGTGTTAGCCATACTATAATAATGAAGATATTGGATTACAGTGCCGTTTCCTTCCAGCGCTTCAACTAGGCATTTCAGAGAATATTCCACAAGCCACATTTGGATTAGTAAACATACAAATAATAAAATGAATCAGCAGCACTATACCCTCATTCGCATATTCATACTTATTAGGCCTCATATACTACACAAAGCTACACGCTTTTACAGATTTCTTAATTTTACAGCATACAAAAGCTCTTCTTTTATACGCTTTTCTGGCGTTTTTTGTTTACACGTGTAAATCCATATTTTTTGCTAGAAAATTACTTACAACCCAGAATTTTATTTTTTTTTAGCTGAGACCCTAGGGAATAAAATGACGACCATTGGTATTTTTTATGTCACACGGTATTCGTGCAGTGGTTTTTCAAAAGCAATTTTTTTGAAGAAATGCATTTTAATGAATGTAAAACAAAATACAATATATACTCCAATTTTTAAGTAAAATATGAAAAATTATGTAACCCCAAGTAAATAGATACCTAACATGTCAGGCTTTAAAATTGCGCATGCTCTTGGAATGGTGACAAACGACGGTACTTAAAAATCTCCATAGGCAACACTTCAAAAAATTTTTATACAGGCTAAGAGTTTAGGGTTACAGAGCAGATCTAGTGCTAGAATTATTGCTCTCGCTCCTACGTTGGCAGAAATACCTCACATGAGTGGTGCAAACACCGTTTATATATGCACACACAACTTATGTATGCGATCGCTTCTGCGCATAAATATGAAGGACTGGGGTGCTTTTAATTTTTTTTCTTATTTATTTTATTTTTTATTTTAACGCTGTCCTTTTAATTAATTTTTTTATCACTTTTATTCCTACTACAAGGAATGTAAACATCCCTTGTAATAGAAATAAGGATGACATATCCTCTTTATGGAGAGATCTAGATATATATACAGTATCTCACAAAAGTGAGTACACCCCTCACATTTTTGTAAATATTTTATTATATCTTTTCATGTGACAACACTGAAGAAATTACATTTTGCTACAATGTAAAGTAGTGAATGTACAGCTTGTAAAACAGTGTAAATTTGCTGTCCCCTCAAAATAACCCAACACACAGCTATTAATGTCTAAACCGCTGGCAACAAAAGTAAGTACACCCCTACGTGGAAATGTCCAAATTGGGCCCAATTAGCCATTTTTCCTCCCCGGTGTCATGTGACTCGATAGTGTTACAAGGTCTCATGTGTGAATGGGGAGCAGGTGTGTTAAATTTGGTGTTATTGCTCTCTCTGTCTCATACTGGTCACTGGAAGTTCAACATTGCACCTCATGGCAAATAGCTCTCTGAGGATCTGAAGAAAAGAATTGCTGCTCTACATAAAGATGGCCTAGGGTATAAGAAGATTGCCAATACCCTGAAACTGAGCTGCAGCACGATGGCCAAGACCATACAGCGGTTTAACAGGACAGGTTCGACTCAGAGCAGTCCTCGCCATGGTCGACCAAAAAAGTTGAGTGCATGTGCTCAGCGTCATATCCAGAGGTTGTCTTTGGGAAATAGACGTATGAGTGCTGCCAGCATTGCTGCAGAGGGGGGTCAGCCTGTCAGTGCTCAGACCATACACCGCACACTGATCAAATTGGTCTGCATGGCTGTCATCCCAGAAGGAAGACTTCTAAATATAATGCGCAAGAAAGCCTGCAAACAGTTTGCTGAAGGCAAGCAGACTAAGGACATGGATTACTGGAACCATGTCCTGTGGTCTGATGAGACCAAGATAAACTTATTTGGTTCAGATGGTGTCAAGCGTGTGTGGTGGCAACCAGGTGAGGAGTATAAAGACAAGTGTGTCTTGCCTACAGTCAAGCATGGTGGGGGGAGTGTCATGGTCTGGGGTTGAATGAGTGCTGCCGGCACTGGGGAGCTACAGTTCATTGAGGGAACCACGAATGCCAACATGTACTGTGACATACTGAAGCAGAGCATGATCCCCTCCCTTCGGAGACTGGGCCACAGGACAATATTCCAACATGATAACGACCCCAAACACACCTCCAAGACAACCATTGACTTGCTAAAGAAGCTGAGAGTAAAGGTGATGGACTGGCCAAGCATGTCTCCAGACCTAAACCCTATTGAGCATCTGTGGGGCATCCTCAAAGGAAGGCGGAGGAGCACAAGGTCTCCAACATCCACCAGCTCTGTGATGTTGTCATGGAGGAGTGGAAGAGGACTCCAGTGGCAACCTGTGAAGCTCTGGTGAACTCCATGCTCAAGAGGGTTAAGGCAGTGCTTGAAAAAAATGGTGGCCACGCAAAATATTTACACTTTGGGCCCAATTTGGACATTTTCACTTAGGGGTGTACTCACTTTTGTTGCCAGCGGTTTAGACATTAATGGCTGTGTGTTGAGTTATTTTGAGGGGACAGCAAATTTACACTGTTACACAAGCTGTACACTCACTACTTTACATTGTAGCAAAGTGTCATTTCTTCAGTGTTGTCACATGAAAAGATATAATAAAATATCTACAAAAATGTGAGGGGTGTACACATTTTTGTGAGATACTCTATATATATCTAGATCTCTCCATAAAGAGGACCTGTCATCCTTATTTCTATTACCAGGGATGTTTACATTCCTTGTAATAGTAATAAAAATGATAAAAAAAAGTGGCAGTGTTAAAATAGAAAATAAAATAAAATAAATAAGAAAAAAAAATTAAAAGCACCCCATCCCCCTGTCCATGCATCTTCAGTGCAGTTGAGGCTGCAGAGAAAGGGACTGGGGAATCTGTGTCCTCAGTCCCTTTTCCTGCGTCAAAGGGGAGATGTCAGGGGTCTGCTTAGACCTGTCATATCCCATGACTAGACCCACTTTTGTGTATTCGTAGTTGCCACTTTAAATGTTGTTTCCTATTTAAGACCTTTCCCTCCCTCCTTGTCGTTCTGTAACCCCTCATACTCTCCCCTTGCTAGGAGCCATTTTGTGTAACATCTCTTATGCTTACCACACTGCTTCTTAACGCTGTGAGTAAATGCACTTCTGAACGGGCCAGGGTGAAATTACCTCATCTGTCATAGATACCACATTTCAAGCCTGCGTGCTGGACAGAATAAGACCCCGATATCTCACCCCCCCCCCCCCCCCCCCAACAGGGCTGATAAAATAAAAAATAAATTTAAAAAAATGTTAAATTGTTAAATTAACCACTTAAGGATCGGAAGGATTTCCCACTGTAGGACCAGAGCACTTTTTGCTATTCGGCACTGCATCGTTTTAACTGACATTTGCACTGTCGTGCGACGTTGTACCCAAATGAAATTGCCGTCCTTTTTTCCCCACAAATAGAGCTTTCTTTTGCTGGTATTTGATCACCTCTGCATTACTTACTTATCAGTGATTACTGATCACCCCTATTAACAAAAAAAGAGTGACAATTTTGAAAAAAAAAACAATACTTTATCCTTTTTGCTATAATACATATGAAAAAAAAATATAAAAAACAAATGTATTCGTCAGTTTTGGCTGATATATATTCTTCCTCATATCTGTGGTTAAAAAAATAGTGATCAGCGTTTATTGATTGGTTTGCGCAAAAGTTGTCGCGTTTACAAACCATGAGAATGCATTTATGGTGTTTTTACTATTTTTTTTACTAGTAATGGCGGCATTCTGCAATTTTTATTGGGACTGTGATATTGCAGCGGACATGTGGGACATTTTTTACACTTTTTTGGGACCAATGACATTTATACAGCGATCAGAAATTTATATATCCACTGATTACTGTATAAATGTCATTGGCAGTGAAGGGGTTAACCTGCAGGGGGCAGTGAAGGGGTTAACTGTGTTCCCTAGGCGTGTTCTAACTGTGAGGGGGCTGGGCTACCATGGGCATAAGAAATCTAACTGATCCCAGTGACAGGGATCAGTAGATCTCATACATGCTGCCTGACAGAACAGGGAACTGCCGTGTTTACATAGGCAGCTCCCCGTTCTTCTTCTGTGCCAGGCAATCACAGGTAGCCGGCGGACATTGAGTCTGCCGGACCCGCAGCCGCACAGCTGCTAGCCGTGCACGGCAATTTGTGGGAACGTGCCACTCTGCAGCAGTAAATGTACGCGAGCCGGTCCAGAACAGGTTTAAGGTTAAATTATAAAAATAATTAAAAAAAAAAAAAAAACACTGACACCGTCCACTCCCCCCCCCCCCCCGCCCCCCATAAAAAAGAAAGCATTGTAAAAGAATAACAACAAAAATATATAAACTGTAAAAATTTATTAAAAAAATAAATTGTAAAAAGTAAGATTGTAAAAAAATAAATAAAAAAACTACTGACACAGTCCACACGTAATCAGTGCCCATTAGTGCCACCTATCAGTGCTGCATATTAGTGCCACTGTGACTGTCACGCGTTATTAAAAATAAAGTATTGGTGATCGGTATTGGGGAGTACTTAAAAAAAAAAGTACCGTACTTGTACTCAGTGTTAAAAAATTGGTACCGGTGTCACCCGCCCACCTCCCTGCCTCAGCCAATCAGTGGAAGGTTTGCATTCATCTAGAAAATACAAAGCTTCCTGTGAATGGCTAAGCAGCACTCAGCCTGACTCAATTTTGTTCCTGTAAAGAGACAGAATGTCCACATTTCACTGCAGGAACAGCTGAGGTTAAACACAGTTCATAAAGCACTGACAGCGGTATGAAGGGACAAACTATTTAAAGTTCACTAAAACACACAGTTAGGCTTTAAAGCATTTGTTAACTCCAACAAAAATGCTACTCCCGTCTCTTTAATGTGCAATTAGCAGCATGGTGCTTTTTAAAGTATCCCTCTGTATCCCCTAAAATACCTGTTTGATAATGCCAGGTCATGACTTCCCCCCTGAGTGTTGACTCCCCTATCATATTAGCTGATCTTGAGAGCCTGCGGTCTGTGCAGTCTGCCACTAGCAGCTCTCCTATGACTGTCTTCAGCTCCCCCCTCCTCCCCCTCCCTCTCCCTGTCAGTACGTAGAGTCTCTTCTCTGCTCCCACAATTAACTTTAAAAGCTCCTATGTATTAAAACAAGAAATTCCCCTGTGTCCGTGTTATATCATAAATATTCTTATCTGTGTAGATAACACACCGTCTTCTTACACACGGCTTTCTTAACGTCAGCAGCAGTGCTCGGCCCCACCCTATGGCCAGCCTAAGAATTGTAACAAAAGCTTGCATATGCCAGGGCCAACTGTCATCACACATCAGGATGGTCCAGGGAGTATAGGTAGGCATTGCTGGATTAACCATAAAAAAACAAAAGCTAAACCGGAAGGTTAAAATGCTAAGAGAAGGATGGGAGGAAGGGTCTGAGAGGTAAGGTGTAAGAAAGGATAGGGTGGGCAGGGGAGGGAGAGCAGAAATTGGGAAAGGAGAATGAGAAGAAAGAGAGGGGTGAAAGGCAGAGCACTAAGGTTGGCGGAGAGATTCTATTATTATACAGAATCCATGGCAGCTACAAAAAATGGACCTTAGCTACTAGCACCGGCCTGTAATTTATTTTGCTGTTATAAACTGTTTGAGATCTAAAGATAATTGGTCTTCCAAGTTCACCTGTCATGAAAAAAATTTCAGTTCACTGTTGAATTACTAAAGGCAAATAGACTGTGAACTTTGCAAGCGCAGTTGCTCCAGAATTTAGTAAATAAGGTGAAGCTTCACTTTACAAAGAATACCCAATCACATGAAGGGAAAATGAAAAAAAAATCCTGAATTTTTTCTTGCATGTGATTGGATAATGGAAGTCAGCAGTGCTCCCCCTCATTTATTAAACCCTGGAGCTACTGCACTTGCAAAAGTGCCCAGCATATTTCCCTTTATTAAATCAACCCCATTGACTGCTTCAGTGTTTCCTTATAAAAATAGCCAATAAACTTCTGAACCTTTTTTTCTCGATGAGCCCTGTCTCCTAGTCCTTTACAGATATCAAAGCCCTGATGAAGGAGGACTTTTGTAACCTCTGGTGTTGGCTCTAGCATCTGGTGTCATTCCAAACAAGGACTAATAAACTTTAGATTTGTGAACTCTACAGCTATTTGTGTGGTGCTCACTATTTGGTGTGTTCACACTTGGTGTGTCTTCTCCTGATGCTTCCTGAGGTCCTCAGGTGTATGTGAGCCTCCTAAAACCAGATGTACACTAGTAGATTTTCTAGCCAACATTCACATGAAAATTCTCAGTATATTTTAGGTTGGAGGTTGCTTAAAAGTGAATCAAAATTGAATTTGCTTCACTAAAGAATGGATTTTTTTCTGAACGAAAACCACATTAACCACTTACCAACCGGGCCACTTTTTTACATTTGGTGGTCACAAGCTAAAAACATTTTTTTTTGCTAGAGAATTACTTAGAACCCCCAAACATTATATATATATATATTTTTTCAAACACCCTAGAGAATAAAGTGGCGATTGTTTCAAAATTTTTTGTCACACGGTATTTGCACAGCGGTCTTTCAAGCGTGATTTTTTTGGAACAATTTTACTTTTTTGAGTTAAAAAATAAGACAACAGTAAAGTTAGCCCAATTTTTTTCCATATTGTGAAAGAGGATGTAACGCCGAGTAAATAGATACCATACATGACACGGTTGAAAATTGCGCGCACTCGCGGAATGGCGACAAAGTCCGGTATTTAAAAAGTTCCATAGGCGACGCTTTAAAAATTTTTAACGGTTACCAGGTTAGAGTTACAGAGGAGGTCCTTTGTTAGAATTATTGCTCACACTCTGGCGATCGCGGCGATACCTCACATGTGTAGTTTGAACACCGTTTTCACATGCGGGCACGACTTACGTATGCTTTTTCTTTGCTGCGCGAGCTCGCGGGGACGGTGGCGATTTCAATCTTTTTTTTTTTTTATTTTATTTATTTTTACCACTGTTCCTTTAAAAAAAAAAAAATCTGATCACTTTTATTGCTATCACAAGGAATGTAAACATCCCTTGTGATAGTAATAGATGGTGACAGGTACTCTTTTTGGAGGGCCGGGGGGTCTAAAAGACCCCCCATCCCTCCTTTGCACTTCACAGTATTCAGATCGCCAAAAATGGCGATTCTGAATACTGTCGTTTTTTTAAATTTGGCGCCGTTAGCCGCCGAGTAAACCGGAAGTGACGTTGTGACGTCGCTTCCGGAATTTGCCGAAGGAGACCCGATCAGAGCCGATTACAGCTTTGATCAGGTCTCCTTCCAGCCGGCGGACGCGCCGGATCATCGCTCCGGTCTCCCGGTGGGACGGGAGGCCGGAGAAGAGCGGCGGAAGGCGGAGGGTGGCCCTCTGGCCTCGCTACTAG
>BLSH010272176.1:611295-626468 GCA_018402905.1 Glandirana rugosa | reverse complement strand
GAGGAGGAACTAGAACGAGCTGAGAGAGCGGGAGGCTGAGAGAGAGAGAGGGGGGAGGCTGAAAGAGGATGGGGGATGCCGAGAGAGGGGGGCTGACAGAGAGAAGGGGCTGAGGGGGGGCTGAGAGAGAGGGGAGGCTGAGAGAGATGAAAAGGATAGTGACGGGGGATATGAGAGAGACCCTATCCCTGTCCCTATCTACAGTCCCTCTTCTGTCCCATTGTCCTAATCTCTGTTTGTAGATCTGCAAGCCAGGTCTGTATATGATGAGAGACTGTACCTTCCAAACCATGATGCCAGTCTGTCTCCTTGATCGGCTTTGATCCTTCCAGTTCCAGTGGCTCCTGCAGCAGCCTGCACCTCCCGCCCTGGGGAGGCAGTCAGAGGGACAAGATCAAGGAGGAGGTGGTGCCGAGGTGGAGCTCTTCTCCTGAGTCCTGGGCTCTCAGGCTTATCTGCCCTCAGGTGGTGCCGAGGTGGAGCTCTTCTCCTGAGTCCTGGGCTCTCAGGTTTATCTGCCCTCAGCCAGCCCCTGGCTGATCACCGTCGTGTGGTGATGGATGCCTGGCCGCCCGCACCTCCCCAAGGGTGCTGCTTATTGCTGCCAGTTGCCATGCCACCACAGAGAGTTCTGATGCTAGACAGCTGGGTAGAGGAGGAGGTGCACTGACAAGCTCCAGGCGCCCCCTCCTCCCAGCAGAGAGTAGGCAAACCAGCAGCCATGACTGTGCCCTAGGTGGCAGTGCGCCCTAGGTGGCTGCCTAGTTTGTCTAGTGGTAGCACCGGCCCTGACTGTGGGATAATGGAGGCACAACGGTAATCATGGATCAGCAGCCATGATTACCATGGTCAGCCCACACAGTGGGACACAGGAACAGGCAGGATCAATCAGGTATTTTAGATAAAAAAAGAGACAAATTACACTGCAACAGCACTATACTACTGATCATGCTTTAAAGGAACAGGAGCATTTTTTTTCTTAGGGTTACAACCACTTTAAGGTTGATTAACATATAACTGTAATCTATTTACCATTAGGCTCAGACTGAATGAAGCTCAGCGTAGATTAAAGGTTAAACACCAGATCCCTCCAAAGGTAATGTCATTCAAGAAAGGGAACAGAAACCACAAAATAGTGTTCACTGCTAAAATGTATTAATATTGATATAGCGCAATGTATAACATTCACAAAACAGTCCAATTGTAGCATCAAAAGTGTGCAGCCGTATCCAAGAAACAAAGAATCAGCAGTGGGAAGTATTTCACAGAACAGGTTCCTCTCTGCAATAATTGCTAATAATTAATGTTGGTTAATGTTGGTTAGCGTGATGACATCATCGGGCTCCACCTTTACGCATTAGGTTTTGGCAAGATCAACGGGTATTTTCTGTAGTTGCTGAAAATGATATTCACCTGAAAAGTGATAATGAATGCAGTCACCACATCTAAGGTCTAGATACCGAATAGTGGGGGGCAGATCTTTTATTGCTGCTTAAAGTGCAAAGAATACACCATTTCATTAAATAACATGCTGTGGAGATGCCTTAGGGTCACCATACATGTTACAATCTAACCACACAATCTTTGTACAATGAACTTTAGATTGTCCCGCCCCTTGACATCACTTCCGGGAGCTTTCGGTCCCACAACACGGCGGCTCCGTCCTGCACTCCAGACATTCTGCTGCACACCGCTGGTCCGTGTTGGGAAATCGGATTGTGCCAGGCAGACCTCCCTGCTGGATGTTCTTTGAAGATTGAGGAGCTTATATCAAGTTTATTCTTGTAAGTGTTTTTAACCTCTTTTATACAATAAACTCTGACCTACGACACTTAGAAGCACCTTCTTCTTTTTGGTTACAATCTAACCACACAATCTTTGTACAACTGACTTTAGATTTGCCAAAATTATGTGATATGAGGCCCTACCTATTCTATCCAATCAATTTGTATCTAATCAGGCACGCCCTTAGCCTATTTTTGACATCTGTTGTTTACAAGTTAAAATCGTTTTTTTTTTGCTAGAAAATTACTTAGAACCCCCAAACATTATATATTTTTTGTTGCAATACTTTATGTCACACCGTATTTGCGCAGCGGTCTTATAAACATATTTTTTTTATTAAAAATACACTTTTCTGAATTAAAAAAGAAAGAAAACAGTAAAGTTAGCCCACAATTTTTCTATATTGTGAAAGATAATGATTTGTTGAATAAACTGATATCAACATGTCTTGCTTCAAAATTGTGCCCGCTCGTGGAATGGCGACAAACTTTGGCACTTCAAAATCTCCATCTGCGACATTGAAACATTTCTACAGGTTACCAGTTTTGAGTTACAGAGGAGATCTAGTGCTAGAATTATTGCTCTTGCTGTAACGATCGCAGCGATACCTCACATGTGTGGTTTGAACAACGTTTTCTTACGTGGGTGCGATTACCTATGCGTTCGCTTCTGCGCATGAGCTCGGAAAGACGGGACACTTTACTTTTTTTTTTTTCTCATTTATTTTACTTTTTATTTTTTATTTTTGCACTGTGCTTTTTTTAAAAAAAAAGATCACTTGTAAACATCCCTTGTAATATAAATACAGTAAGCATGACAGGACCTCTTTAATGTTTAGATCTGGGTGTCAAAAATACCTCAGATATCACATTTACACTTAAAAGCAATAAAAAAATATAAATAAATAAATCTTTCTTTTTTTTTTTTAAATTGTCCCTTTTTTAAAACCAGAGGGCAAAAGTGACATTTGACTTTGCTCTGGTCCTCCAACAGCATAGGGTCGAGTGAGGACTATCATGCCCTCACTCGACTTTCTGCCAAACAAGGGACAGGATCGGATCGTCTCCGCCGCTACCGACGGATCCGGAATGCGGCGGGGGGGGGGGGGGGTACCTTTCTTGCTGCAGATAAGCCCTCATACACACAGGCGTTTTTTAACGCCACGTTTTTGGGCGTTTTTTTACAGCTCTCCATGTTATTCAATGGGCCCATAAAAATGCCAATGTTTTTGAGCTGTAGAGGGCGTCGGCGTTAGTGAGCTGTATTTAGAACGTGGGACCAGTGCGTTCCGAGGCTGTATCATTTTGGCATTTTTGACGCTGACGCTGCAAAACGCTCACTAACGCCATACCGGCGTTAACTGGCGTTTTTGACGTTGGCGTTTTTAGGTTAAAAAATAGCAGAGGAATATTTTTTTATAAAAAGCAGATTGAGACTGACGCTCATTAACACCGATGCAAAACGCCGGAAAAAATACAGATTTTTAAAAAACGTTGGACCCGACATTTTGCTTATTTTTCCTCATGCGCCCATGTGTATGAGGCCTAAAAGTGATCATGCTCCGAATCCGCCCCAGAGACCACTTTTATCCTAAAGCGGACCGCCCGCCGTTGAGGAGAATACCGAGGTTATGGCAGCTATCTGGTGCCATAACAATGGCATTCAGCGTCAAAGGACCAATGTATATCGACGGTGGGTAGTCTGGAAGTGGTAGGAGACTGTACAATCAGACAGTTGGGGTCAAAGTGCATACATCTTAAATCAGAAGAAGATTAAAGTGGTAATGTACACAAAATAAAAATGTGGTGACTGCGTTTTCTTTTTTGGGGCTTTTATTCCTTTTTTTTTTAAAACCTGATAACACCGTTTCTGTATTAGAGTATCTGCCTTCTGGATGGGGGAGCATTGCAAACACCTTTTGTCAGCAGCATTGTGAACCTGGGGAGAGGGTAGCATTAGATACTCTAGCAGATTTAGATTATAGTGGTTGTAAACCCTTACATATACCCAGTGAAGTGATTAGCCTCAGGTGATACACAGAAATGAAGTAAATCCTCTCACAAGTTTTACCTGGTTATCCATTCAAAGTCTAGAATTTACACAGCATTTGTCAGCTCTAAAAAGCAGGAGAAGATCTGGAGAGCTAATTGGAGGGACCCCCCCCTTCACACCGCACATACTGTAGGAACAGAGTTGAGAATGTCAATCACAGGCTATGTGCTGTAGCTCCCTACCCTGTCACCTTATTTCTCTTGGTGTCAGGAAAACTTGTTAGAAGTGAGGAATGAGGCAGCAGACAAAAATGACACTTTGTGCTCTGCATTGAGACAAGTACACACTATATATATAACCAAAGATTCGCAACTGGATGGCAATAGATAATATGTGCACCTCATCCCCGGGTAAACTTGAATATTGCAGGCAAGACCAATTGGTCTAAAGAATATGGGGATTATTGCAGTGCCTACAAAATGTTTCAACAAACATTATAAAAATTAATATTGTATTGATTTCTTATTAAAATATAACACATAATGTTAAAAACAGTAATTTGTGGTGTACGGTACAAAAAGCACAAACTTGGCAACAGCAACAAAGGTTTACAACAGCCTTTTAGGATGGTGTCCCAACTTGTTTCGCTGATCCCCACTTCGTCAGGGGACTGATGAATAGAGATTGTTGTGGACTATAGAATAACAAAAAGTCATCATGAGCAACAGTACAAATGGACAGTTATGTACATATAAATAAGATATATACATTTATCTCAGAAGGCCGACCCAGCTGTATGTTAACCAAGAGATTCACCCAGATGAGCCACGGTGGTGCCCCACAGTCTCCAGAAGATGAGATATAAGTCATTCTGGATCATATTAGTGTGCTTGATGAGATTGTAAAGCCATGTCACACAGAGGACCTGTCACATACTATTGCTGTCAAAAGGATGTTTACATTCTTTGTGACAGCAATAAAAGTCATGGGAAAAAATTAAAGCAACAGTGTAAAAAAAAAAATTAAAAAACAATTTTTTAAAGGGCTCCCATCCTCCCATGCTCGTGCGAAAAGATGAACGCACATGTCAGTCCTGCACGCACGCAGTGATCGCCCCACACATGTGGTATCACTTCGAATGTCAGATCCCGGGCAGGATATATGGCACCAGGACAAATCATGCTTCACTGTGAATGGCTGCAGCTTCCCCATCAGACCCTGAGACAAAAATGGTATACCAGGGCTGGGGTGGGACAAATTCAAATGGGGGGGCATACAATTTTAGTCTTGCCTAGGGCAGCATAAAACCAAAATACACCACTGCTTGTAGTACAGACTTGTAATAAATTACAAGTCTGACTCTTGGTGGATTTAGAATCTACAGTATTATTGTATATGAATTAGAATGTTGTGTTAGGAATGGTCAGCATCCATAGGAGCAAATATTGGCTCTGATTCTCATACCTTATTGCTGGTCAAATGCATTTCCTTTTAAAGGAAATACGTACTGAGAGAAAAAGACAGGCAACAATTTCTAAATTGCTCCCAATGATGTTAAAGCGGAGTTCCACTCAAAAGTGGAACTTCCGCATTAAGACCTCCTCCTCAGCACCTGATGGTGAAACTGAGCTTTTGGGGAGGAGAAGGGGTGCGCGTACCCGACTTTGACAGGCACTTCTGTTCTGATCGCCTTTGATGATCGGAAGTGGAAAGTCTCCTTCCCCCTACCTCCCAAAGTCTTCTGGGACTCAGGACAGGTCCTAAAAGACTTTGGGACCAATCACGGAGCGCAGCGCCGCTCACGCATGCGCAGTGCACGCATGCGCGGTGCACGCCTGGCCGCTAGCTGTCACGGCCGGGTGCCCACAGTAGCAATGATGGCGCCGTGGAGGGGAGGGGGAGAGGTGTGAGGCCCGAGGCTCTGTGCGGCCGCATCACTGGACCGGGGGACAGGTACACCTTTTGTAGCTGCTGACTTTTCATAAACTTAGAAAATAGTGGAACTCCGCATTAACAGCATAGCCATTCTGGATTCAATATTTTCTCAATCGCTGTCCTGGAAGAAGTGTACAGATTAGAACATTACAACAAATTTTCAGAATAGAATGTCAGTAATGTCATCCTACCTAAAACTTTCCTTTATACTCCCTCAGAACTATGTGTAACAGCCAGGTGGTAAAATACAAGTTACCTTAATGCACTGTAGCACACAGTGCTCTGCAGTACACTGTGTTGCTATTTATTCAGAATGGCACCCTAACGTCCAGGGCCGGCTCTACCACTAGGCGGAGTAGGCGGCCGCCTAGGGCGCACTGCCCCTAGGGCATCTGGCCACTGTTGATCTGTCATTGGCTGCTCTGCATTGATTCATGTCATCAGTGAGGAGAGCCGCGGCTGGCAGCTGCCTCAATCATTTCATCAATGCATTTGAGAACTGGAGAGGAGCAGCCCCCCCCCCCCTGCCTCAAAGTGAAGTGGAGAAGTGGTAAGGAAAGCTGCAGCTGGCAGCACCACTCCCCCCGCCCCCCCCCACCCACGAAGGCCGCTGTGCATCCTGGCATGTAATGCATGTCACTATAGTCACTGGCCAGCACCATAGTCGCCCCCCACGTGGAGGGCGCTATGCAGGATGCATCCTGGCATGTCATGGGACATGGAGATCAGAGGCTGGACGGCACATTGTGAGACACAGGTGAGGCTGAATTGATTGATGCTGGTGACGCTATATTGATTGGCGCTGGTGAAGCTGTATTTGATGGGCACAGGTAAGGCTGTATTGTTTGGCACTGGTGGGGCTGTATTTGATGGGCACAGGTGAGGCTATATTTGATGGGCACAGGTGAGGCTGTATTGATTGGCACTGGTGAAGCTGTATTTGATGGGTGCTGGTGAAGCTGCATTTGATTGGTGCTGATCAGGCTGGGCAGGGAAAAGGGATGGAGTCAGGGGTGGAGCCAGGGGAGGGGGGGCGGCAAAATGAGGTTTCGCCTAGGGTGTCAAAGATCCTTGCACCAGCCCTGCTAATGCCAAAACACAGTAGATGCCAACAGACCTGCACTGAAGCATACTACAGAGCACCTGTTTAATACTGCCTTTAGGATTTTAGGATTAGAATTTTTTTTTCTGTTGTTGTGCACTGCAAGCTTTTAAATGAATAGGTTGATTTCAATGCCTCTTGCACACTGCTACCTAAAACCTCAGGCATTTTAGGCATATAGGTATTTTTATACTGATCTAAATGCAGCCTATTGTTTTCAATTTGCCTGTACACCAGCGGCAGCTGGTGTATAAGGGGCGCTTGGGCACCACCCGCTGTCTAAAGAAAAAAAATAGTCAGCCCAGCCCCTACAGGAGGCGCCGGTACATTGACTTTTTTTTTTTTTGGCTCCTTGGCTGTCACCTGACAGCCAAGTAGTGAGTCTATTGGCCAGCCATTAAAGACTATATGTGTGCGCTGAAGATGTAGCAGAGGTGCTGTGGAAGCCCCTACCCGGGAGGTCGTCCCAGTCTGGGGAGGGTGACCTTGGGGCCTGGAGGTTTGGGTGCAGCCAGAAAGGTGGCGATTCCTGGAGTCGCACAAGGAACAGGAGAACAGAGGAGGTGCTACACAGTGAGAGACTTTAAAGAGATCCACCGGTTTGGTGAGTGACAGTCCCTGGGAACTGCCAGTTCAGGGAAAGGAGAGTCACTGTGGAAAAGGAGTGGAGATTCAACAGCTGGTCAGTACATACACAAACAACAATATCTTGCCTCTGATACTAAGACTGAAGCACACCCTAGTGACTTGGACCAAACTGCCTCTAAATTTAATGGGAAGGATCAGCATAGTCAAAATGATCTTTCTGCCTAGATTCTTATATTTGTTTTTGTCAGGCTCCAGTGTATCTACCCAAAAGGATTTTTAAGGATATTGACGTGCTTCTGTCCTCCTTCTTGTGGGGTTCTGGACCGGTTAGAATATCTATGGCCACCTTGAAACTACCTATAAGAGGGGGAGGGTTAGCTATGCCTGATCTGCAAAATTATTATTTAGCGGCACAATTGACGCACATCCATGCATGGTTCTTTCCAGACCTTCCAAATGCTGAGGTGGCGACTCAAGCAGCATTGATGGGATCATTTGAGGCATTGATCAATTCACTGTATAGAATACATATCCAACAGATGGGGAGACTATTCTTAAACTTTCCTATAAAATATTCCATTTATGCAATAAAAAACTCAAAGGAACATCTATTATGTCACCAAATGCCCCCCTATGGTATAATCCAGATCTGAGTGAACTAAATATGTTGTTTGGGGAGCAGTGCTGGACTAGATATAGCCCATCAGCTATTTTCTGCTGGAGAATTTAAATCCTTCTCTATCCTTAGGTCAGAATTAGGTGCGCCTCATATGACTTTATTCGCCTACATGCAACTTAAACATGCAGTGATGACACAGTTTGGCTTGAAAGTTGTGCACCTGGCCCCCTCAGAATTAGAGAAAGAACTGATTTTTGATGATCACACCAAACTGATATCGAGGTATTATGCCTTCTTGGCGAGGGGATCATCGCCAAGAATGGAGAAAATTAAGCAGCAGTGGAGGTCAGATGGAGTGATACTAGAAGATGAGGCCTTGGAGGAGATGGTAGAGTCTCAATATGATGGGATTATTGCTGCGGGAGATAGACTGATACAATTAAAATATTTGCACAGGATTTACTATACACCCTATAGACTTTTCCAGATGGGTAGATCTCAATCTCTGGATTGCCAGAGATGTGGGACAAATAGAGGTGACTTCTTTCATATGATATGGGACTGTCCAATGATGCAACATTTTCGGAGGGAGGTGTGTACCTTTATTGAGGAAAAACTAGCCCTGCCTAATATATGTAATCCTGCACGCTGTTTATTGGGTAACTTTGAAGAGGAGGAACTGAGGACATCACAAAAAACATTACTGCGGATCATTTTCTTTTATGCAAAAAAAGTATAGTCTTGCAATGCAAAAATCCAGAGCCCCCGGGATTGGGGATCTGGATTGAACTGATTAATAAATCCCTACCGATGTACAAAGGACGGCTTCCGACGACGTCCAATGACGAAACGCGTTAGGTGGGGCCACCATTACGCAAGGCGCTCTTACGTCACTTCCCGGCTTTCGGCTAGCGTCTCTCCTCCTTGGAACGCAAGCCACAGGAAGAGGAAGGGAACCGTCCCTTCCTCAACACGGCAGCTGCGCTGCCAAAAAAACAACTACAATCTTCCTTTTTTTATATAGAGTTTCTATTTTAGAATTTATTCATGTACCTCCCAGGGTAGGGGACGGTCTGAGATATTATTGTTTTAAATTGGTTCAAATAAAACACTACTATTTTTTACGGTATCACACTATCTGGGTTTTATTATTATTTTTTACCCACACCCCAATACCGGAGGATCTGCATATTGAGATTGAACAATGGAGGACGGGAACCAGGACGCCCAGGCTGTGAAAAGACCCGCGCTGACCGGGGTAAAGATACAGCAAATGTGGGCCACCCCTGCAGGGGTACGTCTATCCGGTGAGTGGGGACACATGTGGGGAGCACGGATTTGGAGTCACAGAATACCGAATGAGAGTGTGTGAAGTCACTGGATCACTTTGTGGAATTTTATGTACTATACAACAAGAGTCACAAAGAATTTTTCAACACATAACCTTTTTCAGCAAGGATTCTTACACTTGGACTGCTACTGGAATGAGAATTCCCCCAATACACTAGTATTTGTATATGGACACATAATTGGGCATAGCCCATAAGCTACCAAAGGAGCAGTAGAGGGGAGAAGTGCTGGAACTCTGATTTATGCTATACACACATTTTTATTCATCACTTTTTTTCACCACTTTTCGTTTAGCACCTTTTATGTATTTTATACGGATATAGGGTGTACTGCAATTTATGGTTTTATGTGTCTAACGGATGTGGTTTTTCACTTGCTTATATCTATCACTTTTTCACATTATTATTAAGCACAAAAATATATTCATTCATACATATTTATATTTTTAGCTTGTAAACACATTTTATGTATTTACACTATATGTTTTTCTAAAGGTAGGGGTCATAATTAATTATTTATCCATTTACTGGTAACATATCTCAGTGGTTATCAATACCTTTAGGGAATAGCGCCATCTTCCTGTTAATACTAAACATAGATGTACAAACTAACCTACCTAGCTAGAGGTCGTCCTAAAAAAATTGATAAGTTATGGGCAGAATGGAGGAAGACTTGTATCAGGTGATCTAGAAGTATAGATAATGTGAGATTAGACCTGCATTTGACATTGAACAGGACACCCAGTTCATAGACCTCATAAGACCATAAGGAGACTTCTGTATTCATGCCCCCATCGAGAAAATTCCTCTAAATATAATATACGCCATAGCCAGATAAAATAGTACTGCTGTAAAGTAGCCAGTTCATCACAGAAATCAATGTTAGTTTTTGATTTTGTTATTTTTGTTGATATGTTTGCACCCTTGTATGCACTTCTGAGAAGACTAATGTATGACAGGAAGTGTTCAGTGTAATAACTATTGGAAGTCTGTATGATGTGATGGTATATGGACAATAACTTCTGTGTATAGTCTTTCTTTCTGTATGTTTTCTTTTTTTGTAAAATGATAATGAACTTAAAAAAAGAGAAAGCTTGAGAAACTTCCTTTCCAGCTGGAAACTAAGTGAAGTGCTGGAGAGAAGTAATGGAGTGATGATTTACTAAGTTCAGTGCGGGAGAGAGAATAGTAGGAGAAACGGTCAGCAAGTTGAGTGCAAGGAGAGTAACAGTCTGCAGAGGGACGGTCTGCAGTGAAGTGTGCATATACAGGAGTGTATATGGACTTTGTGTACTATAATTCTTTGGGCATCCCACAGTCATCCCTTATCCGCATCCAAATTATTTCCCCTAAATAAAACAACAAAAACGAGCCGACCTGGTCAGTGTCTACGGATTTGTGAAATATGGTATGATTGAGGGCAGCTTTATGGTGAACCACTACTACCAGCCACTCTCAAAGGAGCACATAGCTACATCTAAAAAAAAACAAACATGTCATACTTACCTCATCTGTGTAGTGGTTTTGTACAGAGCAGCCCAGATCCTCCCCTTCTCGGGTCACACCGGTGCTCTTGGCCCCTCCCTTCTGCCAATTGCCCCCACCACAAGCAGCTTTTTATGGGAGCACCCAAGCCGAGCCACAGCTCTGTGTGTCCATTCAGACACGGAACTGCAGGTCATCCCCCTCTCTCTCCTCATTGGCTCACTGACTTTGATTGACAGCAGCGGTAGCCAATGGTACCCGTCGCGTGTCTCAGGCTATCAGGAGGGAGACAGCCGAGTCTCTCGTGCAACATCACTAGATTGAAATGGGGCTCAGGTAAGTATTAGGGGGGCTGCTGCACACAGAAGGTTTTTTTTAATGCATAGAATGCATTAAGATAAAAATCTTCTGCCTTTACAACCACTTTAACACAAAATACAGCACATTAATGTGCTATACAGTGGAGCAGGGGTGTCAAACTGGTGGCCCTCCAGCTGTTGCAAAACTACAAGTCACATCATGCCTCTGTCCAGTGGCATTGCTAGGTGGGAAAAAAGCCCAGTGGCTTCAGCCCGAAGGAATGCGGTGCGCTTCGTGCGCCTTGGCAAAAAACAATCGTGGTTTAAATGAAATAGTGGGCGTGTCTTAAAGGGGGCTTACTTAAAGTGGGTGTCGTTCAAGTCCGAGATGAACGAGGGATGGAGGAAGGAATAAATAAATAGGGAGGGAAGGAGAGAGAAGGAAGGAAGGAAGAGGGATGGAGGAACAGCAGGCCCAGATCCTACACCACAATAGCAATATGTGTATTCCAGAAAGTTTAACAATCAGCAGATAAAGATACTCCAAACACCTGGGGTTAGCGCTTCAATTATCCCGGCACCATGGTTGTTATGGTGTCAGGATGATTGAAGCGCATTATTTCTATTATTACATTGTAATATAAAATTAAATAATTTAACTCACCATAATGTAGAATCAGTGGGAGCCCTGAGTGTGTGCCCACGTCACCTGCCACCAGATGCCATTAGGTGTCCCCAGCGGAGTGCCTCCTTCAATCAGGGTGTCCTCCAGTGTGCCTCTTCCATCAGGGTGTCCCCCAGTGTGCTTCTTCCATCAGGGTGTTCCCCAGCATGCCTCTTACATCAGGGTGTCCCCCAGCGTGCCTCTTCCATCAGGTGTCCCCCAGCGTGCCTATTACATCAGGGTGTCCCCCAGCATGCCTCTTACATCAGGTGTCCCCCAGCATGCCTCCCACATCAGGTGTCCCCCAGCGTGCCTCTTACATCAGGTGTCCCCCAGCGTGCCTCTTCCATCAAAGTGTCCCCCGGTGTGCCTCTTCCATCAGGGTGTCTCCCAGTGTGCCTCTTCCATCAGGATGCCCCCAGCGTGCCTCTTCCATCAGGGTGTCCCCAGCTTGTCCTCTAACGGACTTCACATGTCCCGCGCTAGCGTGGGTTTGGCCAAGTGTGACGTCTATTAAAGCCACCCGGCGCCGACCCGCAGTGTCACTGAGTCCCGGCAATGCCCTGTAATGGATGTCACACATCCCGTGATGCGGGATTGGACCACTGTGATGACGTCCATCATAGGCGCCGCTGCTTCACTATGTTTTGGTTATGGCAGCTCGGGGCTAATAATACAGTTAGACTGCCCCGAGCCCCGGGGCTTTTCTGAGGCACCCTCGGGGCTGTAGCCCCCTTAGCCCGGGGCTCCTGACGCCCCTGCCTCTGCCTGTAGGAGTCATGCTTGTAACTGTCAGCCTTGCAATGCCTCATGGGAATTGAAATTTCACAACAGCTGGAGGGCCACCAGTTTGAGACCCCTGCAGTAGAGCAATAACAAGGCAGCATAGTTTGAAGGGGGACTTAATGTTCAATTGCTAAGAACTAGGGGGTATAAAGGACGCACAGGTCACAGGAAAAAAACAAACAGTATATGCATAAAAAATGTAATTTTCCCTTTAACAGTCAATAAAAATACATGTACATCATGTGAAATGTTTACTAGTTGTCTGAAATTTTTTAAAGCATGAAACTTCAGAGCCTGCATAGAAAAGAATAGGTTAAGGAACACTAAAACCTTAACAAAACAACCCCACCCTAAGTAAATATCTCTCTGGTGCTTGTGCAGGCAAAACATGTTGGCATGCTATTTCTCTTTGTAATAAAAAATTAATTATTTTAAAAATGAAAAAAAAATATGTTGCCTGCCAGTGGTGTAGGTATCGCCTTAGTGTCCTATGGCAACTTTATGTGCCTAGGTGTAGGGGTGCACTGTGCAGCTCTTCTGTCTGTTTTCATCCTGCCAGAAGTCCCCTCCATGGTCACATACTCAGAAAGCCCCTACAATATTATGTGTGCTGATGTTACATACCTAGGGATGAGCGAACGGGCAAAATTCAGTTTTCACAGAGTTTAGTGAACCTTTCGGACGTTATGTGCAGTGTAATGCAATCAAATAGTCAATCTGAATTGCCTGGATTTCTGCTTGATGTATGTTTCAGTTAAACACAACATAAGAATTTCATAGACTGTGTGATCAAATCTGTGAGATCTGTTTGATCAGTGCCAGTTCATGATAATATAAGCATTTTTGTTTGACAGAAATTTTCATAGTTGCATTAACCATTGTATATAGAAACTTTTTTTTAATTATGAAAGCAAGCGTTCATAGTGGGTTTTTTATGTAGGCCAATATTTGGAAGATTAATAAGCTGGTCGAACATTTCCTAGTGTTGACATTTCAGTGCTGTTTCAGTGACCCAGAAAGACTATTCCCTGAGAAACACATTTGTTTGCAGAACAAAAAAGTGTGAAGTCATTTTTGTTGGTTTAGGTGTTGTCATGTTTGCTATGCATTCACTCCATGTGAAGATTTAAAATAAAGTCAGTAATCTTCTCCCTGATGTGCAAAACCATGTGAAATGGTTGGATTAGGGCTGTAATAACTACCAAAATATCCTAATAATAATGATTCCCACAGTTCCTACAAAATAATAAAGAATATATGCATCTGGTGTGTTTATCTTTCCTTTACAACCATAAAGCTCTCACTACAGCCATGTTACAAAAAGCGGTAATGTAGGGATTACCCCATATGCATGAAAATAGTTTTTGTAGCTAAACGAATATACACAATTGGTTTAGAATCACATATCAAAAGTTTGCACCAATTAGCATTCCTTCAGAGCACAGAGTAATTTCTAAATAATGACCTTAATTTTACTGAATTATGTTTGCTTACCCTTTGGTATCCCATTTCAGGAGCAAGTATAGCAAACAAAAAAGCCTCTTTCTGCTTGCTTAATGTTTGCTTAGATCATACTTGCAGTAGAAAAGGTCCCTGGTATAGGATTTTTTTAAAAAATAAACATGACCTGGTCTACAATATTTCTAAGGTAGCAGCAGTCCAGAAATGAAGGTGCCTTGTGGTGCCTACAAGTGTGTGTGAGTCCTTAAATAAACCTCTCTGCCATGTGAAACTCCTATAAATCCGAGGGTAAAAATGTGTATGGGGCATCAGCTTTTGCCCAAGTTAAAATTGATCCCAAATTGGAGAGAAGTCAAGGCCCATTCAGCTTGGACTTGGAATCCAGAGGAACATGTGGATTGATCTGAAGGCCAACACAAACGCTTGCAGGTACCACAAGGACTTCGGTACTTCACTTCACAAATAATTTAGGTCAAGTCAAGTTCACTTTAAGAGCTGTTGACTAGAGTTGATCGAACCTCTGGAAGTCAGGGTTCGGCACATTCGGCCGGAAGGAAAACGTCTGGAGATCCTGAACGGTCCTGAAACAATGTCGGTAAATACACGGATTTTCAAACCCAGGGGTAACGAAAGTTACCCCAAGCCCCAGGCCAAGTTTCAAGCCCAGTTCAGGTCTGGGCTTGGACCTGAAACAGGCATTCAAGCCGGCTTACACGGCTTGGGACTGAAGGTCTCCAAGCTAGTTGAGATCAGTTGTCGAGAATTTCACTTGAACTGAACTGGATTTAATAAACACTTCACTTCATGGCTTCAGGAACACCATGGACGTTCGCAAACACAACCGGAAGTCTAGTTAGGTGTACAAGGAGACCTAAGGTTCAGGTTCGACTTACCCGGAACTGAAGAGAGGTTAAACCCTAGTTAAAATTGAACCCGTTTTCGACTACGGGGTATGTGTAAAAATGGGAGCCTAAATATCCTCAAAGTGTACCGTCTCTCCAAATAAATTCCTGAGTGTGTGTGAACATCCGTGGTGTTCCGTGGAAGTAAAGACCTGACGACGATGGAATCTTTATAACATCTGGTCCAGTACAAATAAAAAATTTTT
>BLSH010272176.1:594544-611285 GCA_018402905.1 Glandirana rugosa | reverse complement strand
CTTTTCAGATAACGTCGGTGTATCTCGGTATAATAACAAGATTTTAGTAGAAGTTGAACATATCCTTTTCAGATAACGTCAGGGTATCTCGGTATAATAACAAGATTTTAGTAGAGGTTGAACATATCCTTTTCAGATAACGTCGGTGTATCTCTCGGTATAATAACAAGATTTAAAATCTTGTTATTATACCGAGATACGTCGACGTTATCTGAAAAGGATATGTTCAACCTCTACTAAAACCTTGTTATTATACCGAGATACGCCGACGTTATCTGAAAAGGATATGTTCGACCTGTATAGGAAAAGTGTATTGCAGCCGCATAGAGCCATATTATTGTTCTAAAATCATCTCCAGCTTGTATAGGAAAAGTCTATTGCAGCCGCATAGAGCCATATTATTGTTCCAAAATCATCTCCAACTTGTATAGGAAAAGTCTATTGCAGCTGCATAGAGCCATATTATTGTTCTAAAATTTAGAACAATAATATGGCTCTCTATGTGGCTGCAATAGACTTTTCCTATACAAGTTGGAGATGATTTTAGAACAATAATATGGCTCTATGGGACTGCAATAGACTTTTCCTATACAAGTTGAAGATGATTTTAGAACAATAATATGGCTCTATGTGGCTGCAATAGACTTTTCCTATACAAGTTGGAGATGATTTTAGAACAATAATCTTTCCCTTAAAGCAACAGCTGGAGCCTTTCCCTATAGAACTTGATGATGATTTTAGAACAGTAATCTTTCCCTTAAAGCAACAGACTCTACCTAGTCCAGTCAGACCATTCTGTGCAGCAGGATGAGGTCTGCAATCTGTCCCTCAAAGCAGCAGTACTAGTATCTCTCCCTAGCCCACAATCAGATCGTTCAGTAATGCAGGATGAGATGTTCTGCAATCTGTCCCTCACAGAGCCAGCAGCATCCTCTCAGTAAAACTATCCTGAGAGCATATGACATGCAGCATGGTGACTCCAGCCCCATATAGAGGCTGGGTCACATGATGCACTGGCCAATCACAGCCATGCCATTAGTAGGCATTGCTGTGATGGCTTCTAGGGAAACCAGTGAAACACTTGTTGATTGGCTGCCCTTGGCAGCTGTTTAACACGTGGAATAAAATACCAGAACCCCGGACACCCCAAAGTTCGGTACGGACCCGAACTTTACAGTCCGGGTTCGCTCAACTCCACTGCTGACCTCTCAAGAGACAATGTACTAGCGACATATTTAAACTAGTTTAAGCTGCTGTTAAATGCACACCATTTCATGAGGAACTATAGGTACAGCACAATGTGGATATGCCATACAATGAAAAATCAGTGATGGAGATCAATTCAACAGTTCTACAATTTAATATTGTAGTTAACAGTCCTGATGGCTCAAAATGGACATTTTTGTAAGTTCCTTATATGACCTAAGCTAAACTTGCTATAACCAGGTCCAACATGGTGTGGGGACAAGTTTATCATACATATACTGTATGGAATGTTGATGAATATATTAAAAAACTCCAGCCTTTTATTTTATTTTAGCTGAAGGTAATTGTACAACTAATATATGTTGTGGCCATTGTACTTTTTTAGCTATAAATCTCACAGAGCCCAAGGAGAGGTGGACATGATACATAGGCTCATTGCGTTATACCACACATAAGATCTGAAAGGGAATAACATGTTTATAACGTTAGGACACCTGCAGTATCGGTTTCTTTAGCGCGGTTTGTTGCATCATTGTACAATGATATGTAAAAGAGCTGAGCAAGCATCTTTAAGTTTCTGCTCACATAGGTTCTGGCATTAATTATAGCTGTGTGTGCTAACCAGACACAGTTACAGATACCAGATATGTCAAATTTATATTGTTAATGAAGGCTTATCAAGTTTGCATCTTTAATACAGAAAGTGAAGTAAGCTGTGTTCGTTTTTTTCTATCCATCAGGAACATTACTAGTGTTTTCAAAGACACCTGTTAACATAGCTCTTTATATTAAAATAAAAAAAAGGAAAACAGATTTACTTATTTTCATTGGACATGCTTGGTGCTCAAAGTCCAAAAAGTTTGTAAAATGAAGCTGAAAGAAAGGTTTCTCAGTAATGATGGTATCTTATTTAGGTGACTCCATATAATTTCTGTGGAGCAGCCACCTTTTTTAGTCTGTAGTACTGCCTCTGTAGGAGTCGCTGGATAGGATGGGTCCCCTGTTCTTTGCCTCAACCTTCTCAAGAACCTCTGACACACCAGGTTGAGTGTACAAACATACAGTATCACAGGGAATCACTGAAAGTAATACTTAGTACCCAATAGTAGTGCTATATCTAAGAGGCACCAAACCAGGTAGTAAGCCCAAACTTAATATATTGTCACCCAATATGGTTGGTCAATAGGCAAGCATAAGATGGATTAACTATGGTAATAATACAATTTAGAATACAAAGTTATTAGCTGTAAGGACTAGGCAAAAGATGACAATTGGCATCCAGATCAGCATATACAGTAGCAAGGCCACCTTGAATGCAACAGTGAGCAGTAGTGAAGATTAGAGCACATTTATGGCAGTGATGCTAGACCGACTGGGCAGGTACTGTAGAATAGAAAAGGGAGATGGTAGGAACAAAGGGGGCTTACAGAATATTTATTAAAGGAGAAATATTCTTTTGCCAGCTATCATTGGGGCCCTTTAGGAGTGTTGGTGCACCTAACATCCGTCCCAGTTACCCTACATTACTACAGTATAGATGTGGTTTAGTCTTAGCATGGGTGAAAGGTAGATGTGGTTCAGGTGCCATATAGGTTTGGTATAATGCGGTATAGGGTTGATATAGGTGCGGCCTAGATTTGGAATAAGTGTGGCATAGAGTGCAGTATGGGTACAGTATGGATTGGGTACATTTGGTGTCCTGCTGTAGCCCAAACCACAATAAATATGCCCTTTAAGGCAACACTCACCATTTACCAGGCCTACCAAATACTGCAGTGCCATGGCACACTTAATGTTTGTACTATTTTTAACCCACTGGAAACCACTCCTACCATAAAAAGCACAGCTAATTGTGTTTATTTGCTTGTGTTGCTTGCAAACTGTTATATCTACTTGGAGTTCAACCTTAAAATATTATAGCAAACACTATTACTACTGTTGTGTATTCAATTATAAATAGGTTAATGTGTTATAAAAACAAATATTGTGTTACACTATCATTAGAAAGTGCATCTAATCATTATAATAATAATCATACAATTAAGAAAAGGTTAAAACTACTTACAACAAGCAGGAGTAAACTCACATAAAATTAACTTTCGCATACATTTAACCTTCATTAAAAACGTGAACTTTTAATACTCCACTATTAGTTCCTCCTCTGTTTCCTCTTCTCATTGAGTGCACAGCTGGACCATTTTGACTGCTTAGTCTATCCATCTTGGGACCTTTGCTCTTGGCTACATCCCATAAAAAAATATTGTGTTTAGATGCAGTTATACTTCAACCTTGGGTCCCAGCAGTTGATTGTGGATCATTCTACTGCTTGGTTTTGTCCATTTTGGAATCCTGACATCCATCCATCCCACAGGGATATTGGAATAAGGTGCACCCTGACCTCCATCTTGGGGTCTTAATAGCTGGTAAGCAGCTAGTAAGTGGGGTGTGCACTGTTTGGGTGTGAAGAATCCTTCTTCATTCACTTTTGGAGCACTGGATTTTGTTAACACTTAAATGTTTATATGAACTTTTTTGCACTGGAGCACTTTATTTTCTTTTTCACTTGATTGTATTACAATAATCTGATGCACTCTCTGACAGCGCAACACAATATTTGTTTCTATGGTTTATATATTACATATGTTGATATACTGTGAGTGCAGCTGTCACATATATATATATATATATATATATATATATTGTCTTGTTAGATTGTGACACAATTATTTGTATGGTGACACTTTTGCGTGACTTGTTTCCCATTTTTTAGGTTAATGTGTTAGCATATATACTTTGAAGAAGACCTTGCAGTATGATGCAATGGTATAATGTTTTGGCCCTCTCCATCTGTAAATTACTAGCTTTTAGTATGTGCAGAAGTTACATGTACTGTAAAGAAAAAGTTTAGATTTATACTGACCTTACCCTCATCTTCGAAATTGCTTTGCAGGATGTAACCATCCTTTTGGGAAGATGTTTGAGGAATGCAGATCAGGAGATGTGCAGAGTGCACTCATCAATGCTTGGGACTAGGCGGGGACCGCGGTCATGGGAGAATCACAAGTTATGGTGGTTCCTCAGCTTAGAGATGAGCTACGTGTGTGCCAATTAATTACATAGAATCCCTCTGTAAAACTTCTGTCCCGCATCACTGCACACCTTAGCTTGATGTATGTTGCATTTAGGAGGGACACTTTTGAGCCCATGCCCTCTCCACCAATCTAGTGTACCTCTGCCACCTCACTCCCAGTGACAGAATGAGGTCCTTCTGTGCGCCTCCTTCGATGCTCACAGACCATGCAACCAGGCGCCGAGGTCTTCATATTCTGGGTTTGGTCCTGGTTGTTTTGGGGAACCGACCTCTAGGGAGGGAGCCAGAACACCGACCCCTTTGCTACTGTAGGACCTGTCAGCTACAGCAGGTACCACGCTTCACGACTGGCTGCAATGTATCTTGCACTATTTCTGGTTACCCATAGCAACTGCATTACTCCTCCTTGTCTTGCCAAGTAGACCTTCCATAGTGGCTTTGCTTCATACCCTACATGTACTTTACTGACCCTTGTTCTTTCATAGGCCAGCAACCATCACGCACCCCTTTAAATGACTTCAGACCATGCTTAAAACAGTTAGTGCACTTTTACTGAATACTTGCGTTAAAGTCCAACCAGTACATTTCCAGTGCAATATGTCCCTATCTAACTGAACTAGGCTGCCCAGGCATACCTCAACTAGGTAGAAGGCCAATAATGGCATCCTCCAAGACTTGATAGTTCTCCAGTCTCCTGGTGTTTTCCAACACATTGCTGGGTGCAGCAGTCCCACTCAGTGCTCCATGACAGCTACAGCATCTTGAGTAACAGGGATGAGAATCCCAAACCCAGCCTTCCCCTTAATTTATATAACAGGGTGGGTAGGCAGGGTCCAAAAAGCCCAGGAACAGCGGTGCAAAACAATAACCCTTCCCCAGCCTAGGCCAGCCAATTTCCTGGCTAACATACTGTAGGCAACCTTCCTACATATGTACAGTATCTCACAAAAGTGAGTACACCCCTCACATTTTTGTAAATATTTTATTATACCTTTTCATGTGACAACACTGAAGAAATGACACTTTGCTACAATGTAAAGTAGTGAGTGTACAGCTTGTATAATAGTGTAAATGTGCTGTCACCTCAAAATAACTCAACACACAGCCATTAATCTCTAAACCGCTGGGAACAAAAGTGAGTACACCCCTAAGTGAAAATGTCCAAATTGGGCTCAAAGTGTCAATATTTTGTGTGGCCACCATTATTTTCCAGCTTTGCCTTAACCCTCTAGATCATGGAGTTCACCAGAGCTTCACAGGTTGCCTCTGGGGTCCTCTTCCACTCCTCCATGGCGACATCAAGGAGTTGGTGGATGTTAGAGACCTTGCGCTCCTCCACCCTCCATATGAGGATGCCCCACAGATGCTCAATAGAGTTTAGGTCTGGAGACATGCTTGGCCAGTCCATCACCTTTACCCTCGGATTCTTTAGCAAGGCAGTGGTCGTCTTGAAGGTGTGTTTGGGGTCATTATCATGTTGGAACACTGCCCTGCAGCCCAGTCTCTGCTGGGGGGATCATGCTATGCTTCAGTATGTCACAGTACATGTTGGCATTCATGGTTCCCTCAATGAACTGTAGCTCCCCAGTGGCGGCAGCACTCATGCAGCCCCAGATCATGACACTCCCACCACCGTGCTTAACTGTAGGCAAGACACACTTGTCTTTGTACTCCTCACCTGGTTGCCACCACACACGCTTGAAACCATCTGAACTAAATAAGTTTATCTTGGTCTCATCAAACCACAGCACATGGTTCCAGTAATACATGTGCTTGTTTTCAGCAAACTGTTTGCAGACTTTCTTGTGCATCATCTTTAGAAGAGGCTTCCTTCTGGGACGACAGTCATGCAGACCAATTTGATGCAGTGTGCGGCGTATGGTCTGAGCACTGACAGGCTGTACCCCCCACCCCTTCAACCTCTGCAGCAATGCTGGAAGCACTCATACGTCTATTTCCCAAGGACAACCTTTGTATATGATGCTGAGCACGTGCACTCAACTTGTTTGGTCGACCATGGCGAGGCCTGTTCTGAGTGGAACCTGTCTTATTAAAAAAACTGTATGGTCTTGGCCACCCTGCTGCAACTCGGTTTCAGGGTCTTGGCAATCTTCTTATAGCCTAGGCCAGGGGTAGGCAACCTCGGCCCTCCAGCTGTGGTGAAACTACAAGTCCCATGAGACATTGCAAGACCCTGACAATTACGGGCATGACTCCTAGAGACAGAGGCATGATGGGATTTGTAGTTTCACCACAGCTGGAGAGCCGAGGTTGCCTACCCTTGGCCTAGGCCATCTTTATGTAGAGCAATATTTCTTTTTTTCAGATCCTCAGACAGTTCTTTGCCATGAGGTGCCATGTTGGACTTCCAGTGACCAGTATGAGAGAGTAAGAGCAATAACACCACATTTACCACACCTGCTCCCCATTCACACCCGAAACCTTGTAACACTAATGACTCACATGACACCGAGGAGGGAAAATGGCTATTTGGGCCCAATTTGGACATTTTCACGTAGGGGTGTACTCACTTTTGTTGTCAGCGGTTTAGACATTAATGGCTGTGTGTTGAGTTATTTTGAGGGGACAGCAAATTTACACTGTTATACAAGCTGTATACTCACTACTTTACATTGTAGCAAAGTGTAATTTCTTCAGTGTTATCACATGAAAAGGTATAATAAAATATTTACAAAAATGTGAGGGGTGTACTCACTTTTGTGAGATACTGTACATATGTAGGAAGGTTGCCTACAGCATGTTAGCTAGGAAGTTGTCTGGCCCAGGCTGGGGAAGGGTTATTGTTTTGCACCGCGGTGCCAGCATAGCAAGTGTGGGCGCCCAGCCAAGGCTTCATGGCCAGGTGCAAGCCGCGCTGCACACTGTGAATGGCAGGGCAATCTTCTGGGACCTGTGACATGTCCCAGAAGATTTCCGGGAGGGGGGGTGGGGACGACAGGTGAACTTCCTTCCGGTTCTATGGCACCAAGAGAGGAAGTGGGACCCTGTGAAAGCAGGGTCCCCGTCGCCCTCTGAAAAAAAAAACATGCCAATTATGGCATGTCAGGGGGTCACCTACACTTAAAGGTGGAACTCCGCTTTAAATATTGGAGAACACATGACATTCCTCCTGCCTCCCCAGATGTAGCACTTAGTGCCTAAGTAGCCAGATGGCAGACCACAGCACTACAATGCGGAGACGGGGAGTTTGTGGTGCATAGCCGTTGTATAGGTTTTGACTTTTTGGAGTTGTGGAAGGGTCAGTGGTGGATTTTGCCCAGTATAGTGCACTTAATTAACTAACAGTAGGCCCTTTAAATTTAAAACCATGGGCATTTTGAACATGTCTGTAATAAGAGATCCAGTCAAAACAGCCATGTGAAAAAAGGTATTCCTGGTATACACATTCAATGCTGTGAAAGTCCGTCAAAAGCTTTCATTGTTAAGGCCTCATACACACGGACGTTTTTTGACGCCGGCATTTTCTGATGTTTTTTGCAGCTCTCCATCTTAGTCAATGGCCCCATAAAAACGTCGGCGTTTCTGAGCTGTAGGTGGCGTCGGCGTTAGTGAGCAGAAAGTAGAACCCATGGCCATCGCGTCCTGAGGCTGTAACGTTTTGACGTTTTTTGACGCCTACGCCACGATATGCCAACTAACGCCAACAAACGCCACCTAATATTGTACTGGCGTTTTCCGGCGTTTTTTGACGCCGACGTTTTTAGATTGAAAAATAGCAGAGGGATGATTTTTTTAAAAAAACGCCTATTGACGCCGGCGCTCACTAACGCTCAAAAACGCCAATGCATAACGCCGAAAAACGTCGACTTTTTTACCTTGACGTCGGACCCGACGTTTTGTTTATTTTTTTAGATACGCCTGTGTGTATGAGGCCTTATGGAGAAGTTTGTTGTGGCTGACTTGCACTCACATGAAGTCTTTTTGGCAAGACTGGCTTCATTGTGCCATATCCACATAGGAAGAGAAAAGCCTTTTCCACGACACTATATAATCCGCCCAACAGCTGGAGTCTATAAGTTGTGATTTGCTGCCCTGCATATCCTGGGAGAGAAGAAAGGACCTTTTAAGCAGGATAATTAGTCCACTTCTACAATCATACACAGTCCAAAGACACAGGCCTTCATTTGACTGCTATAGATAACAGAGTACAGATGTGTTTTTCTTTTGCTAAGCAAAAAGCCCCATCTCCTGACCTTTAAGACTGTGGTGAGGCCTACAGCCTGGAAACACAGAGCTGGCTCTGCTGAAGAATGCACAAACTTCCAGCCTCGTTTTTTTTCTTATAAAAATAAACCCTTAACCGCAACTGATTCTTGAGTGTTTTACCTTATATACTCCAAGTTAATTATAGTGCAGCCGAGGACTCTATACAAAGAGGATAAGACGTCTGCATGCCGGAGCTGTCAGATTCTTTGCATTAACGAAAGCTGATTACAGAGGTGCATTGCAAAAGGTATTTTTACAGTGCAAATTGAAGGGTAGCAGTTGATGTTCAGGTCAAAAGTATGTGCCAGAGGAGGGTCAAAAAGTATGCACAAGAGTTGGGTTCAACAAGTCAAACAAGTTGTTAAATGTGACTCACTACTACAAGCTATATTATGACCTTGATTAATGGGAAGGAACCTTCACAGACAAGATGTTATGTACTGTGCTTTGTTCCAACAATTTGCCTATACAGAATAGCGGTTTAGTACGACATTGACAATTGTAAGTGCATTTACAATGTATTATTAATCATTTAGACATCATTTAATGTATTGTTTTAAATGCAAGCAATGTACACTATATACCTGGATTTGACTTGGTATCATGTAGTCCCTGTACAGCAGGTAAAGATGAAGAAACATCACCGTCACACATCATCAATTCATATTGCTGAAAAGGAGTGACAGAGAGATAAGCTCTACATTGTGCTGCTTTTCATTAGCAGTCAAGTCAAAGGTTGGGGGTGGGTCCATGACAGCCTGGGCTCAGAGGAAGTGGGTTGAATGATGCTAATCTTTATTTGACCTGGAAGACTGTGGATATATAGTGGTGGAGACAATTCTGGCAGGGGACAGCTCTGTATTAATTTTGATTATTCCTCCAAAATTAACTTTTTTACATTTTTATTTTATTGGGCTATTATTTACAGTATGTAGGCTAGAGTTCTGCTTTAAAGGCATTTTGGGTGTCAGCCTGAATCTCTTATATGCTTATAAGATGGAGCTGACAAGTTCTATTCAGTACACAATACACAGTGTTGATCTTAAAAGATCTGTACATATACATCTACTATAAATTGTATTGAGAGTGCAGAAGGGGGCTTTAACTTTGGGGAACATTCTACTTGCATGCCAATAAATACAGTTGTGTACTTTTCTTCACGACAATAATCCAAATTTAAGCAATTTTCTTTGGACAAAGTGTGAGGATGAAGATTAAAAATAGATGAATTCTATTTACAAAAATGAAATGACTACTCTGTCTTACTATATGAAATTGTCAATAAGATTAATAACACAGGGTATAAACCAGAGCTCGACAAACCCTGGTCGCCAGGTCGCCACGGCGACTAGAAATCGCGTCCTGGCGAGTGGCTTCCGATACTTCAGTCCCTTCTCTGTGTAACCGCATCTACAAGCAGTTCCCTGCCTAAGCTGACAGCTGTAAAGAAAAAAAAAAAAAAACACAGCCGTCAACCGGGCAGTCTGCCAACTCGCTAACTATAAACACCACATACAATGTATCTTAGTGGAGATCAAAGGAATTTACTCCCGGCCTCTAGATAAGGAAATTTAACCACTTAAAGACTAAACTCTTTTTAACATTTGTTGCTTACAAATAGAAAAAAAACTATTTTCTGCTAGAAAATTACTTGGAACCCCCAAACATTATATATTATTTTTTAGCAGAGACCCTAGAGAATAAAATGGCAGCTGTTGCAATATTTTATGTCACTTGGTATTTGCGCAGCGGTCTTTCAAATGCAATCTTTTCTGGAAAAAATACACTTTAATGATTTAAGAAAAAAAAGAAAAAACCACCATAAAGTTTGCCTAATTTTTTGTATAATGTGAAAGATGTTACACCGCGAGAAACGTGACCTTTATTCTAAGCATCAAAATTGTGATAAAGCCCTGTGTACCATCAACAATTGCCACTCTTTATGTAGCTGAGCTGCAGTATTTCACGGTGACCGGAAACTCACCAGAGCAATGAATATTCACCGTGGGGGAAACGCATGCAGGCAGGAAGTGGCTGCAAAGAGGCAGCAGAAGATCAGCAGTGTTTGAATACTTCTTTCATCTTTTTTTGTATTTTAATTTAAAGTGTCATTAAGAGTTTATTTAGATGTGCAATAGAGACATGTTTTTGCCAAGCTCCATTAGGCAGCAGATGAGGGTGTTTTACATGTCAGTCACGATACATTCAGCATAATAAGGAGTTTCCCCCTATAACAGGTGTTTAGTGTCACTCTTTCTGGCCAGCCTATAACCCTGATGTAACGATGGTGGAGTTATTGACTGGCTGCTCTGCTGTGAGTAAGGTGGGGGTGGGGGCAAATTACTCGCCTTATCCTGGGCGCTGACAACCCAACACTACGCTATAAAAAAACTGGCTCCTAACTTTTTTAGCTGGCTCCTAAATTCAAAGCAAATTTGTCAAGCCCTGGTATAAACACCACATCTTTTAGCATATCGGTGAATAATTGAATGTAGACAGATTTGGTTTGATCATTGAATGTTTGCCAACATACACACTTGAATGATTTTCAGTTCATTTTTATCAAATTATTTTTGAGAAATGTTCTCCAATATACTTGAGTGATCAAAAATTGATTTTGTTGTCATTGAGATTAATCACAAATGGAATCTAACCTTTCCAACTAAATAATAACAGAAAAGTACATGAAACTTACTGCCATGCCAGATCACATGGATTTCAAAATAACTGAAGAAAAATTGATGGAGCAAAGGCAACTGATCATAGGTGTGCACAGCCCATTGCATTAGGGTGTGAACCCCAAAACTCAAACAAACATGCCTTTCTCTGCAGCCTCAGCTGCACTGGACAGTGAATGAATGGGAAGTGCTCTGTGCTGAGCGGCTTCCTGTTCATTCACAAAGTGAAGCATAGTACACACAGTTTACTATGCTACAGTTATGATGGAACATAGAGTGAGTGGGTGTGTTCATTTAGAAAAGGAAGGGGCTGGTAAATGACATATTGGTTAGCACCTTTCCCCGCTCTCCATCCTGAAACATCCCTCGCAGCAGCCGGAGGGAGAGGAGAAAAACCAGCAGCACTGTGGTGGGGAGGCTCAACTTTTGGGTAAGCCCAGGTAGTAGGGAGAATTGGCACCTCACAGAGTGATTAGGGTGTGCCCAGGCACACCTGGCACACCACTGCACACGACTATGCAACTGATATTGTTTTGAACCAATCTGTCAAAAGCTGTATTTTTTGGCCAATTAGATCTGCACATGACCAAGCACAATAGCCCTTGAAATTGTAACATATACATGTGTGAAATATAAAGTAAGGTATGCCAGCCTTAGCTATAAATCTGCTGATGATCGCCATAAGTACAGCACATAAGACATTATTGACCATACACGTTTACTTAACCAAACACAAAACTAAAACATAACTAACAGACTGTGTAGCACAAGCTGTTGTCATGGCTCATCTTTCAGCTCCACTGCGTAAGCACAGGATGCCTTGAATTTTGAGTCTTATTTTCACCACTTCCATGTGATACACTGCAGCTGCAGGGAAGCTTCAGGAGCTGCCAGTTCCTGTCCTACTAAATGAAAGTCAGACACACTGACATGTACAAATATAGCAATGAAAAGCAAGATGTGGTGAGAAATTCTTGCATTTTTAGAAATTCCAGGTGATTTCCACTTTACTATTTATGGGAAATCCAGTAAATCCTATATGGCAGGGGGTCCAGTGGGAGTACAGGGCTGTAGAGCCTGCCTGGGAAGGGGAGAATGCCAAGTGTTATCCCCCTGCTCTATCAAGGACCCTCATACAGAGCGGGAGAACCCCAGACGGTGCTGAGGAACTGTGCTGCACATGGGCGGTGTGTTGGAGATCCCAGGGCACCTGCTTTTGCAAAGGTGAAATGCTGCTGGCCGCTGCCAGGAGAGAGCTGTTACTATCCCTGGGACACATGTTATGAGGATTGTTATTGCTGCAGGGAGCTACTGTTCCATTGTCCAAGGTGAAAGGGGGGCAATACTGCGCTTGTGTGTGCAAAATTCTATATAAAGCTGCCACTTAAAATTGTGAGATATTACATGTTAATGGAAGAAAAAGAAAAAAGTTTCGCTGTTCCTAAATACATACGTGGCTTCAAAATTAATAATCATGCAAATACAAAAAAACAATAGTTAAATAAATTTCATCAACAAAAGCTCATAAGTGATTTTGAGCAAATATGGCATCCAGGATGCCAAGCAATCTTCAAGGGAACAGTGCAAATACAGCCAGACAAAACAAAGTCTCCGTGCAAATGCTGATATTCATTAACATCAAGGGCATCAATCAATCGTCAACTTTCCTTGGGGTCCTTGGCTGTGGTCCCGGGGGTTGGGGCGGCGGGGATGGCTACCCCCCTCCCCGGGGCCCTCCAAGGGACCAATATAGTGCTGGTGGGATCTCGCTGCGTGATGCCCTCACATGCAACCGCACTGGGGGGGGCACCATACAGGGAGGTCTTGGGGGACCCATTTTGGGTTACTGCTGTGTCTGGTCTGTGCCCTCTCTGGGTCATGTGGACCCTATACCATGTTGGACTATCGGGCTTAATAAGCTTTCTGTTTGATTCCTTCCTTCATAGTGTTTCCCATTTGTTGCTTCCACCCTTCGGTCGCACATGCGCGATTGCGGCTGCCCTTTCCTGGACGTGCAGGCGTTCGTTGCCATGCTTTTTTTCTAACGTTTTAAGGACAGTACTGCCCTACAGCATTGTATTCTATGAGATGCATTGATGCTGGGTCTATATAGCCCGCTCGTTTATGGTCACCCTATTCAATTTGAGGTTTTTATAATTGAATTGATCTTTTTAAATACGGTCCCTCAATGATTATTTATTTTTGTAGATAATTAGTTGGGCCCATACACCCGGAGACGCTCTTTCCAGATGTGACGTGGTGGACCTTCCCGTTTGCTTTGGCTATATCATGGGGGTCCTCGTACGGAGATTCCTGTTGGGGGGTCATTCCATATTCCTCTGTGACCATCTTGGACGGCGCTACTAGGCAACACCCTTGGGGGTACATGTGAGGAACCCCTCACCATCTCTCTCCTTGTCATATATCTGGTGGTGGAGTCTGATGTGCAGGGAACTACCTCTCTTACTATCCCGACTCGCGGACCCCTGGAAGTGGGAACAGGGAGGTCGGGGGGTCGGTACAGGCAGATAGTTGGTAAGTCGCAGACAAGCCGGGTCACAGGAAACAGGAAATCAGATAAACAGGTCGCTCAGGAACACAGTTACGCTGTAGACAGGACAGCACTGATTACAGGGTGCTGCTGGCTCAAATAGGCTGTTTGGCGCCATTGACGGCGCACATGCGCACACGCTATGTGTGCCCAAGCACGGTCCTCGGGGGGAACAGTTCTTTTCTGACACTCCTCTTTGACACATAGGGTGGCTTTTAACTAATGTGCAGATATATATATATATATATATATATATATATATATATATATATATAATGGTAAGCTTTTGTCAACTGATCTGACTGATTGTGATATAACATCAATTACCACTGTGTGTTAATATGTGACGCTCTCTTATAGAATCTTGATGTCCTACATCTTTGATGTACAATATTGCCCCTGAAAAGGGGAATATTCTCCTGAAACATGTAGGGCACACATCACAGAAGGAATTATTTTCAAGCTTCTGCTATGGATCAACATAAGTGAATGTACTGTGATTTTATGGTGATGTATGCACCAATGTGTGTTTTTATGTAATTTTGTACAATAAAATATTTCAATTTTATATACAACTATTTGTTTATTCAAACTGCCTGTAAAGTCCTAACCACTGTACTGGGGGAGTACCTATACAAATATCAATCAATCATCAGGTAAGCCATGCAGGTCCATCCAAACAACGAATCCTCCACCATGTGAACCACCAACACAGAGCAAGGTATGTGCTTACCAGAAAAAGTGGACCCTCTGATTATGGAAGGTCACAACCGCCTGTAGGTATTCAGCACCTCTGCATATCACCAGACCTGCAATCTGATAACTTACATCTCACTATGACTCATCAAACTTTCCATCAATGTTATTTCCATATTCAGGAATGAAAAGAGGAAACTCCAATAGTGTAAAACTCTTGTAATCAAAGATAAATCGTCAAGACGTCTATTTACCAGTACAATGTTTAATAAGTCGCAGTGTCAGTAAGTATAACCACGCCCGACCGGTTTCGTCGCAAATGGACTTCTTCCCGGGGCACAGGTTCTACTTCCTACCACCAAATAATATAGCAAAAATAGCCAGCCTAAGCCTCGCTTTAATTTCCTAGGCTTGCAGTCCATCACAATCAAACCAAGCCTCTTTTTTCATTTGGAACCATTTTCCAACTTGCGGTCCAACCAAGTAAACCCAAGCCTCTTTACCAATGTGATTCCGGTTTAGCATATGTCAAAAGGGACAATCCGGTATTAAATCGCTCGAAATTGACATTTTAGTGGCATGAATATCACCGCAAGCCAACAGGAATTTAACTAACCCCATAGAATGAGGACTAGCAAAGTGGGCAATCCCAAAACATATACCGGGCATAATGATCATATTAAATACAATCAAATGATATATTGTCCATAAGATAAAAAGTATTAGCCTCAAATACAAATGGGCTTATGTATTCATACAAAATATAAAAACAGATGCAATAAAAATTGTTAAAATGTTAATTAATATATCTTGCAGGTCTAGGTATTAAAAAATGATCTAAGAGCATGATATTCATATACTGTACAACAGTGGCGGCTGGTGCATAAGGGGCGCTTGGGCGCCGCCTCTCCGCCGCTCAGAAGGAAAAAAAAAATTCAGCCCAGCCCCCCTGCAGGTGGCGCCGGTATATTGATCAGAACACTTGAGCACTTTAATTATAAGACTTTATTAAGACGTTAGTTAATCAACTTTTGTTTTGTCTATTTTTGAGCACTTTAGCACTTATTTGCACATACTTAATATATCCTGCTGGCGCTGTGTTTTTACTTTGTAGGATCTTTATGGGGTGTAAAGCACCCAGTGTACAGCAGCCTACAGTTACATTTGTATTATTATTATTTGTGTTTGATACATAGCGCAAGGTTTTTGTAATATCTTCATAGTGTGATAGGCAGGCCCTTGTCACTAGATAGAATAGAGGGTTAATTAACTGTATTCTTGCAATTGAAGTCATATTGTGTTACTCTTCTTTCTCTTTAACCTCATTTTCCTTTTACAGAGCTTTGCTTGTTAAATAAAGCCCATTCAAAGCATACCAGTTGTGTCATAGTGTCATTCGGGACACTGGATCAGAATGTCCATCTAAGAAGAGGGGAACGCCCTGAAAGCTTGTCCTGGAATGTTAGCGCAAGTAAAAAAATGATCACAGACAGTACTCATTTGTTCATAATTTTCACAGTAAAGCTGGCCATAGATGGATTGAAATTTGGCCAGTTCAGCAAGGATCAACCGAATTTCATTTCACGTGTAGCCATTTCTGTTCAGCAGAAGTTGATCATCAGGTTCTCTTCTGTTGAACGGGAATGCTGGAGAACTTTTTTTGATCGGCAGCTGCAGCCAATAGAGTACAATGTCCTGATGGGGGGATTCCTCCATCCACCTCATTAGTGTGGATGGAGGAATCTGTTAGTCGGGATGAACAAAAAATAATTACCCATCTACAGCCAGCTAAACTCTGATAAATAAACTCACATAGAAACATTGTCAAAGATTTACACACTGGTGTCATTAAGGGAAATCACAGCCATCACACCCACAAGAACTCACGTAACCCTTCTTTATCCTTGATGTCTTGAGCAAAAGTCATCACAACAAGCTGTAAATGACCCTTATTTAAACATTAGCCACAAGCTAATGCAACAGTACACACAAAGCTCTTTTGATGCTTATTTTCTCTTTTAGATCATCTGTTTCTTTATGTGTTTTCAGTTGAAAGTTGAGCCTTTGTCACTGAGTAATTCACTACAGCTATGCTCATTGGGAATGTCTGGAACAATCATTAAGTGACACTTTTTGAATGGTGTTTGCCATGTGATGGGTTTCAGCAAGTGCATGCTGACCTGTGATTACTATTCTGGGGGTTTCAAAGCATTAATGTTGGGACCTGCAAACCCCCATCTTCACATAGCAAGCATGCTTAAACTTCAAAAAGTATAGCATGGGAAGGTTTAA
>BLSH010272176.1:566099-583958 GCA_018402905.1 Glandirana rugosa | reverse complement strand
GGTGCCAGTCCATCTGGATTTTAAAGTCGATTTGGCGACTCGACCATGCAGCTCATCTTTCTGTGCCTCCTTATTGTGCATCTTGAAACAGCCACACCACATGTTTTCACAGATTCCTGTATTTCACCTGAAGTTATTTGCGGGCTTTTCTTTGCATCCCGAACAATTTTCCTGGCAGTTGTGGCTGAAATTTTAGGTCTACCTGACCGTGGTTTGGTTTCAACAGAACCCCTCATTTTCTACTTCTTGATTAGAGTTTCAACACTGCTGATTGGCATTCTCAATTCCTTGGATATCTTTTTATATCCCTTTCCTGTTTTATACAGTTCAGCTACCTTTTCCCGCAAATCCTTTGACAATTCTTTTGCTTTCCCCATGACTCAGAATCCAGAAATGTCAGTGCAGCACTGGATTAAAGATGCAAGGGTATGTCAGGAGTCCAGAAACTCATTGACCTTTTATACAAACACACTAATTACAAGCAAACAGATCACAGGTGAGGATAGTTACCTTTAATAGCCATTCAAACCCCTTTGTGTCAACTTGTGTGCATGTTATCAGGCCAAAATCACCAGGGTATGTAAACTTTTGATAAGGGTCATTTGGGTAGTTTCTGTTGTCATTATGATTTAAAAAGAGTAAACAGAGTTAATTGATAATAAATGGCTTCAGCCAAACACTAACCATGAGTGAAAGAAATGATTTTGTGTTATCATTCATATTCTTATTCTCTGAAAAATGGCCAAGAAATCAAATTCTGCCAGGTTATGTAAACTTACCAGCACAAATGTATATGTATTGGATGTATATGCATTGTATATACATTTTTAACTTTATGTTTATATACATTTATAGGATAACTGGCCAATATCATGTTAGTGGTCATACTGTGTCTGTTTGAAACTTTTTGGATTTTTTCATTATATATATTCCTTGCATTAGGCATGTTCTATGGGTCTTAGGTAGTGGAGGCTTTAGGCACTTATGGTCACTGATTAGGTGGTACTAATATGCCCCACTGATATGCAGCACTGATGGGCACAGATGAGTAGGCATTGATGGGCATTAAAAGGCTGCACTGACTGGTGGCACTAATGGGCATTGCTGGGGCTTTTCTGTAATCAGGACACTGATGATCAGTGCCCTGATTACCTGCCTTGGTCTCCTTTGCGAGGAGATACTGCTGAGTGGCACACCTTGCCACACACTCTGTCAGTGTGAGGTGAGGAGAGGCAATAAAAAAACACTTCTGCATTTACATGTGACGGCTGTGATTGGACACAGCTGATCACATGGTTAAAGAGCCATGTCATCGGTGTCCTAGGAACACGGCATGGCAACGAAGGGACGGCGGCCGTTCTGGGGCACCGTCATATGAAGTCCACCCAGAACGAGAGCCGCACAGCTCCTTCATCATTTGATAGTGGGCGGGCGGCAAGTGATTCATTTTGTAGTAAATTTGGGTACATATATTTTTATTTCATTAGTTCTCAGGGAGGATGTGCTTGAACTTGAGAGAGTCCAGAGAAGGGCAACAAAGGTAATAAGGGGACAGGAGTACTTCAGTTAAAAGGAACAGCTACAAACACTGAACTCATTCGCCATGGAGAAGAGAGGCTTAATAGGAAATATAATCAGATGATACAAATCTTTGAAAGGTGTCTCAAGCTTTGGGAGGAAACTATTCAACTTAAAGTGGATGTAAACCCTCACATATACCCAGTGAAGTGAACAGCCTCAGATGATACACATAGATGAAACAAATCACCCTACATAAGTTTTACATGTATATCGGCTGTCTTCAGCTTTATATATCCTTTAGAAATTGCACATTGTGTTACAGATTTTCTATTCCTGTTCAGCAGTAGGAGGGGATTATTGGCATACAGCCAAGACAGTTGATTGGAGAAAAGGCACACACCCCCACTTCACATTTGCAAAGAAAGGAAGGAATGTGCAGAGCTCTGCTTTGACAAGTCAAGCTCTGCGCTAATCTATTTATAGCAACCTCCCACAACACAAATTTGAAGCTGCTTTTATCTTGTGTATGGGAGAAGTTATCAGGCTGATAACAGAGCTACAGAGCAAGAGAAAGCCAGGAGACTCGGTGCTTTGGAGAGAGATAAGAAAACACTGCATATATATGTGCCCAGCTCAAATTTCATGAATCGAGTTTACATCCACTTTAAGGTCTGTAAAGAAAACCCGCAGCCACACTAGGAGGTTGGATAAGAGGAGTACCAATCTTAAGCTGTGTAAGAGGTTCCTTACTGTCACAGCAGTAAGGATGTGGAACTCACTTCCACAGTTGGTGTCAGCAGGGAGTATACCTTAACAACTATGTATGTTTTTATTAGGAATAAATTGTAGAAGTAAAAGTAGAAATCAACAAATTGTGCTGATTAAAATTATATCTCATTACTGTGACACTTAAGTGACCTGGCCGAATGGCAAATCTCAAAGTGAACATAATTTTACTTTAGGAGTGTATTATTTCCTTTTTTTGGCGCTACGTTGCAACACACACACACAGGGAAAAAATGGTTTACATTACAGAAACACTGGCTGTTCCAGTATAAAGAAACTAAGGGGGTCAGAATAACCACGGAGACATTCCACTATCTAAAACTGAAGCTGTGGCTCAAGTGGTTAAGCACAACTTAATTCTTAGCCTGGGTACAAGAAAAGATGTATCTATTTGCCCACATATGCATTAACAAAGATTTCTGGTAATCTAAACCAGTATTAACCCAAAAAACAAAATGTAATAAATTGCAGTTTACCAATCCCTAAATATAGCAGCTGCATTTTTTTTATTTGTTTTGTTTTCTTTAGGCTTTTTCTACTTTAGTTTCACTTGGCAATTCAGCCAGTAACACACTTTTTTTTTGTTTTTACATAAATGAATAAAAGCTGACTATGCTACGCACCCCTGTCAGTGTTAAATTGATCCTCTTAACCCTAAACTGACACTTTTCCTGGACAGCTTGGTCTGCTAAAGGTAGTTGAGAAAAACAGACTTGCTGACCAGATCACTAGTTGAAAATAATGTAATCAAATCTTAAAATAAAACGAATACAGCCAACAGATCTAAGAAATCAAAAGCTGTAGTATAATACACTTTTTTTGTTTTTGGGTTTAATACTGCTTTCCGCATTAGGCAGTGGCGGCCAACTTTTTTTCATTTTGGGGATGGGGGGGCGACATCAAACACATTGCACCCACAGCCAATCCAATCACCACCTACCCCCCCCCCCCCCTTGCTCTATTTTCCTCCTCGGCATCACATTTTCTGATTGGCCGGGAGGAGAATCCGTGTGAAGATAGTGAATAATCATTCACTACTGTCACACAATTGGGTGGGCTCAGAGCGCAATGCTCTGCGCTGCAAGCCCACCCTTTTTTGAAGCCTATTAGAGTCTCTGGCTCCAATCACACGCTTCAACCCCCCCCCCCCCCAAATTGGAGTGCACGCTTTTGGCACCCTGCATGTAGATCAGAGGGCCGGATGCATGGACGGGGGGGACGGGGGGGGGGGTGCTACTGGCATTAGGTAACACTTTTAGCCTTGTCATGTAACTGTATGAGGAGTTGAGATGATAAGGGTGGCTTCTCACGCTATTCTCACCCACTTACCACTGCTTCCGCCCACTAACTCACTCACTGCCCAGGAGGTTGCTAACCACTTCAAAAGCAAGATTGACCCAATTTGTGACGAAATCTCCACTCTACAGGCATCCTCCCCAGTTAACACCCCATGTCAACAAGCACAATCGACACTATCCTTATTCAAACCTGCTACTATAAACGAGGTTGCTAAACTCCTTTCTAATGCCCACCTAACCACCTGTCCACTGGACCCTATTCCCTCTCAAATACTACGGTCACCCTCTGACTCTATCCTACACTCTCTAACTCACATCTTCAATCTCTCCCTTTCTTCTGGCATCTTCCCCAATGCTCTAAAACATGCATTGGTCACCCCCATACTCAAAAAGCCATCCCTGGACCCTACCGATCTAAACAATCTGCGCCCTATCTCCTTGCTCCTCTTTTCCTCCAAACTCCTTGACTGCCTAGTCTACAACCAACTTGTTAAGAATAACTTCTGGGCCCCCTTCAATCTGGATTTCGCCCTCAACACTCCACAGAAACTGCCCTTCTTAAACTCACAAATGACCTACTAACCGCAAAAACCAATGGACACTACTCTGTACTCGTACTTCTGGACCTTTCGGCTGCCTTTGATACTGTCGACCACCTCCTCCTCCTCAAAAAAATGTTACTCCCTCGGTCTCCATGACTGTGCTCTTCAGTGGCTCTCGTCCTACCTATCCCATCGCACTTTCAGCGTAACATACAATTCTACCTCCTCCTCTCCTCTTCCCTTCTCTGTTGGGGTCCCCCAAGGTTCTGTTCTTGGATCTCTCTTATTTTCAATCTACACCTCTTCCCTGGGTTGGCTGATAGCCTCCCACGGCTTTCAATATCATTTCTACGCTGACGATACCCAAATCTACCTCTCCACCCCCCAATTCACCCCATCAGTCTCCTCACGTATCACTAGCTTATTAACAGACATATCTGCCTGGATGTCACACCACTTTCTCAAACTCAATTTGCCCAAAACTGAACTCATAATATTTCCTCCCCCACGTGCCATTTCCCCCGACTTCTCTGTCAAGAGCAATGGCACAACCATCCACCCATCCCCACATGTCAGGGTGCTTGGTGTTATCCTGGACTCTGAATTCTCCTTTTGGCCCCACATCCAATCACTTTCTAAGGCTTGCCGCCTCAACCTCCGCAACATCTCTAAAATACGTCCCTTCCTAACCAATGAAACCACAAAGCTCCTGAATCACTCCCTGGTAATCTCTCGCCTCGACTACTACAACTCCCTCTTCACTGGCCTACCTTTAAATAGACTATCCCCCCTCCAGTCCATCATGAATGCAGCTGTCAGACTCATCCACCTTACAAACCATTCAACGTCTGCCACCCCTCTCTGCCAATCCCTCCATTGGCTGCCACTCGCCCATCAAATTAAATTCAAAATACTAACAATCAGCTACAAAGCCATCCACAACTCTGCTCCAAGCTACATCACCAACCTAGTCTCAAAATACCAACCTAACCGTCCTCTCCGCTCCTCCCAAGACCTCCTGCTCTCCAGCTCCCTCATCCCCTCCTCTCATACTCGCCTACAAGACTTCTCCTGAGCCTCTCCCATCCTCTGGAACTCCCTACCCCAATCGGTCAGAATGTCCCCAAATCTATCCACCTTCAAGTGATCCCTGAAAACTTTTCTCTTCAGGGAAGCCTATCCTGTCACCACCTAACTACACTCCTTATTTTCTTAATCAGCTCATCCCCCGCAGTTATTGACCTTTCGTATCATTTAACCCTCCCTCTTAGATTGTAAGCTCTAACGAGCAGGGCCCTCTGATTCCTCCTGTATTGAATTGTATTGTAATTGTACTGTCTGCCCTAATATTGTAAAGCGCTGCGCAAACTGTCGGCGCTATATAAATCCTGTATAATAATAAAAAAAATAATGCATCCATGAAAGTTGGGACAGTGACTACTAGGGCAATGGAAGAGCACAGGAGCCAGAAAGCTGGTTATGAAGATTGGGACTTGGGAGCACTGGTGTCCGGTGACCCAGAATTCACCAAGTCCAGTAGAGAGGAGAGCCGAGTCCTAAGCCGCATTCTGTCTAGCAGGACACCAAATCATCAACAAGATAAAGGTTGGGGCAACAGAGGCTGGCAACATGCAGTCAGCGAGGTACAGGATCATAGGGCAAAATCTTGGTCCAGTGTGCAGACCGAGATCAGTAACAAAGGTAGGTAGCAAACAGACAGATAGGAAGTCAAACTGAAAGACCATTAAGTAATGATCTCATGCAGGGCTCAGGTTAAAATAGGCCATTAAGCACCAATATCTGTGGTGTATGTGCACATTTTGTTAAGCCCTGTACACACTAGCATTTTTTTAATTCAATCCAGCAGGTTTTTAAGATTTTAAGAGAGCATGCTTTCAAAGCTGCTGGCTCCTGCTCTTTCAGTGCTTGCGGCCCGCCCACTGTAGATCTAATGTGGCAGGACAGCCTCTCTGCATGTGTATGCGATCTGGGCGTCCCCACTGCCCCAGCTGTGCTGCGATTCACTGCAGCACAAACAGCGAGCGCCGGCCACTGATTGGTCGCCGCCTACAGTAATTATCGAAGAAAGCCCTGTGTATGCAAACAAACACAGGGCTCTCTTCTGACATCAGCAATGTGCTGTCTTTTTCTTTCTGCAATGCAGGAAGTAAAAGCCAGTATATTGCTTAGTAGAAACCATAAACAGCACACACATTAACACGTTGGCCACACCTTTAACTGCTTGATCACCCTAGATGTTAACCCCTTCTCAGCCAGTGTCATAAGTGCTGTGACAGTGCATATTTTTAGCATGGATCACTGTATTGGTTTCACTGGTTCCCCAAAAAAGTGTCAAAAGTGTCAGGTAGTGTCCAATTGTCCGCGTAAATATCGCAGTCCCGCTATAAGTCGCTGATCACCGCCATTGCTAGTAAAAAAAAAAAATAGAAAAGAAATATATCTCATAGTTTGTAGGCGCTATAACTTTTGCGTAAACCAATCACTATACAGTTATTGGGATTTTTTTTTACCAAAAATATATAGCAGAATACATGTTGGCCTAAATTGATAAAGAAATTAGATTTTTTAAATTTTTTTATTGGATATGTTTTATATTATAGCAGAAAGTAAAAAATATTGTTTTTTTTTTTCAAAATTGTCGATCTTTTTTTACAAAGATTTAAAAAACACGACGAAGTCAGAGTGACGAAACGCGTAAGACATGGCCACACAGTGTGATTGCGTCACAGGCGGCAAGCCGTTTCCTCGTGGAGGAATGCAGGGTCGGTTACAGGAAAGGGGATCCTACCTTCCTCAAGCGGGCAGAGCCCCGCAAGACTCTGCTAGCGTTTGCTTCTTGGATGCCAGTGTTTTTTAAATCTTTGTTTCAAGCAACCTTTAATAAATTGGACATTGTTTTAAAAAAATTATTACACTATCGTGGATGCTTCTGATTTTTTCCACACCCATATCCGGGACCATCTGAAGCGAGATGTTCTTCCAGTGAAGGAGTCGGGACCCCGTGGAGCAGGACTGAGCTCGAGGACCCCAAGGGAAGGAGCCAGCTGAAGGGAGGAACCACAGCAGGACATCAGAAATGCAAGCCCAGCATTAAAGACCCCATTTACCAAAGGCACACCACCCCTGCAGGGGTAAGAATAATCTGGTAAGTGTGGGCACGAGCGGGGAGCACCAGTGAAGTCACCTCCATTCTATCATAGGAAGAACCTGATATGCACCAAAGTCACCTTTTTATCAAATTGTTATGACCGAGAAGTAAACTGATCTTTCAAATAAGCTTATCATTGCATCTGTAAATATTCAACATCGGCAACGGGTGAAGTTGTTTATAGAAGGGTCGAAGTTGTTTTTACGGACAATTTACGGACGTTCAGTGTGTTTTGCAGATTATTATTTCTCTCTGCTAATTCTCTTATCAAGTGCTAGAGAGAGAATATATATACTTATAAAAAATCTGCTCTGCCTTTGGAATAGTATAAATGGTGATTGAAAGGAAAAAGCAGGGATAATAATTTTACGGACATTTACGGACAATTATGGAACTATTAATTAAGGGATACTTTTAACACTTATGCACCTTATATATATTAGAACACTTGATGTACTCTGCTGAATCTTCACTGACACAAACCTTTTAATACATAAACTCTGCCTTATCCAGAGAGAACATTCTCACGGACATTTACGGACAATCGTGCAATAATTAACTGTGGATTATCTTTTACACAAACAAACACTTCTATATGCACTGTAACACTTTCTGCACATCTGGTATTCTGAATTCTGTTATTTGAGTTTTATGAATTAATTTTAGCAAATACTATATATATCACTTGATCACATACCTCGTAAGACAGCGCCACCTCCTGACTTACCTTTTTATATTCATTACTCTCCTCTGTGGAGGAGGGGATTTGGAGGGCTGCAGTCTTAGATATAACTTTCACACACACACCCTTTTTTCACTATCCGAGCGCGGGACTCTCCTCATTTATTGTTTTCTAAAGGAGAAGTATAGCCAAAGCTTGTTTGGCTATACTTTTCCTATGGATCACAGGAGTGGAGTTAGCTCTGCACTCCTGTTACCTGTTTTCAGCCTACAGCCGAAGCCCACTGTCAGCTGACGCCACAGAGCCAGTCCAGGCTCTGAAAAGATTCTGACCATATGGTTGGGATCCACCCAGTACCCTGAACCGGCAGCTGGCTCAGCCTCACAGCAAGCCGCTGAGAGCCAGCCACTCCCTAACACTCAGTTTAGCGTTCCAGTGAGTACAAGGGAAGGTGTTGGGGGGGGGGGGGCAGGACAGAGAGCTAGTGACTGACAACCCCCAGCTGTCTGCTCACAGAATGCTGAGAACTGAGCGATCAGTAGTCTTTGATCGCTCAGTTCTCAGTGAATAGCCGGTGGGGGAGAGATGCTGTATCCACCTAAGAGGGTATCATTTTTTTTCCCCCAGATCCTGAACCTCTCTTTTAATTGATAGTATGAAACTCTTTAACTAATATTTTTTGTAAGATGACCCATATCATTTTTAGGGTTTGCAGCTTTTTAGTAGATTGGCGCAAAGTATCTTTTGGAGATAACCATCTAGTGCAGTGACCTTCAAACTATGGCCCTCCAGTTGTTCAAGAACTACAATTCCCATCATGCCTAGTCATGTTTGTGAATGTCAGAGTGTTACAATGCCTCATTGGATGTGTAGTTCCGCAACATCTGGAGGGCTGTAGTTTAAGGATCCCTGATCTAGTGGAATAACATTTTTACAGGATGTTTCCAACTTAAAAGCCAACCCTAATGCACTGTTTATTTGGGCAACTGTGGCCAAAAAGATTAAAATCTGATAAATGTTAAGTTATGCACTTGGGAGATAAAAATATGCTTGCATTATACATTCTGAGAGGACAACTCAGAAAATTATTAATTGGGAATGATCTGGTGTGTAGATCCAAGACTTAAGGCTTGTACACACAGTAAAATAATTGGGCAATGGTTGTCCAACAGCCTCTTGTCCGATAATCTGACTGTTAAGCTTCGTACACACGGTTTGCAGATCGTATACAACAGGTCGTACTAACGACAGTTGTATGCTAATCTGGCCGTTAGTACGTGCGATTAGAACAGCCGAAGTACAACGGTTGTACGACCGTTGTATCGTGAGTACAGAGACGTTGGTCCAACAAGTTGTACTGTGCAAAATTTTTATTTTTTTTCATCTTTATTTTTATTTTAATTTTTTTAAATTTTTTTGGACACCTGTATTTTCCCGAAGTTTTTTCAAATTTTTCTTTTTTGCTCACTTTTCATTTCTTTTATTTTATCTTATTTTTATTTCATTTTTTTAATTTTTCACTTTTTCGATTTTTTTTTCCACTCTTTACTTTCCTCCATAGACGCTTCTACAGTCCACTTTTTCTTTTTTTTCCTTTTACTAATTTTCTTTTTTCATTTTTTTTCCACTTAATTTTCTTTTTTCTATATTTATCTGCTGCTTGACGATGGTTTCTTACTTTTTTTTCCCTCTTTCTTGGTTCTCTCCCCCTTTTTTTTCTGTCATGTTTCAGTATTTTGCTTTCTTTATCCTGGTCTTTACTGCTCCGCAACGAAGCAGGCTCAGTGCAGCCGCCTAGTATCACTTTACACTGCCGTCTTTCACGCCCACATACCCTGTCCCGCCCACTCCCCCTACTGCATACGGTGTCAGGTTGCCATGACGCCCAGTATTGGCGTGGGTGCCGTCGGGCGCCTGCGCACAACAGTACTGGCTATTGGAGGCAGGTGACAAGCCTCCTTCGTTGCCTGGCAACGCCAAGACAAGCTGGAAGCGGCCCTCCGTCTAGCAGGGACCGACGGATGGACTGCCTCGGCCCCACACTGTTCCTCTTACCTTTAATACGGTTTTAATAATTATTCAATAATAGAGGTGTTTAACCCTTGGGAAGTTTTTGGCCAGTTGATTGCTGATTTGACCCCACTATAAAATTCACCTTTTTCATTGCCACTATTGTGTTTGTGTACATATTTTAAGGCGGGAATATGATGTCATTTGATGTCAAGGGGCGGGTCTGGGGTCATTCTTTCATGTCACTGATTGGTGGATGGTTCTTTAAATAGTGTCTTGGTTGTATCACAATTTGTCACATGCCTGATGAAGGGGTCCTGCGCAGCTCCAAAACGTCGCTCTTTGCTGTAACAATGTGATCTTCTATTAAAGATTGGACTCATTTGAAGATCCTGGTGTGCTGGTGACACTTCCTGATCTTATGATATGCGGTTCCAGCTGTTGGTCACTTCAGCACCCACACTACAAGTAAAGCCTCGTACACATGGGACGACGATCGCATACAACAGGTCGTACTAACGATGTATGCGATATTGATCGTTCGTATGCGCGATTAGAACAGTCGAACATACGACGGTTGTACAAGGGAGTTGTATGAGCAAACTAGAAAACTTGGTTGTACCAACAAGCGCTCATACGACCATTGTATCGTGTGTACAGAGCAGTTGGTACAAGTTATATTGTGCAAAACACGCATGCTCCGAAGTCAGGAACGGCCGGATGCTAATTATATACACCTGAACATTCTTGCTGTGGTCGTACGATCGTGTAGAGCAGTCAGTATGCAAGTTACATTATGCAACATACGATTTGCGACGATCGTACGTACGATCGTCGTCCCGTGTGTACGAGGCTTTAGCCATCTGAATAAGCAGGAACGCGTTGGGAATCTCATAACTGTACTGTGCAAAACACGCATGCTCAGAAGTCAGGAACGGCCGGACACAAATTACATGCACCTGAACTTTCTCTTTATACGTTCATAACACGTCACTACATTCAGCTTGGTCGTACGATCGTGTAGTGCATGTCAGTATGCGAGATACAACAGCTAACGTACGACCGTTGAACCGTGTGTATGAGGCTTCAGTAAGCACGATCCAACAGCCAATTTCCAATTGTTGGGCAACAGACTTTGGCTGACAAGACTAGAAAACTTTTGTTGGCCAACAAGGCGTTGGCCAATTGTTGGCTCATGTGTACAGAAGTTGGCCCAATAAAAAGTTGGAAATGCAAACACGCATGCTCAGAATCCAGGAAGTGTTCAGTCGTGTAAACCTGTGTCCGTAATTCACAATTCACATTCACCTAAACTTCCTCGTTATACACTCGTAACACATCACTACGCTTGGCTTTGTTGGCCGATTACTGGACTACCGTCAGTATGCCAGACAAAACCGCCAACAGCCAATTTGGACAAAAGTTGGACATTCGGTTGTCCAACACTCAGCGCGTGAGTATGCGGCTTAAGTAATGACATGCAATGCCAAGCTGCAGTTTCTTAAGCAAGCACAAGAGGTATAGACTCCAGACAGATATAATTTTGCCTTCTGTACAAACCTTGAGAAACTTATAAGAGGCATGGAGGATCCCAGCTATGAGGAAAGATAAGCTAAACTTAATGTATTCACTCTTCAGAAATGGCAATCAAGGGAGGATATAATTAAAATAGTACACTTGGGGCAAAGTAATTCACTTTAGGGTCCATACAAAGAAGGGGGCACTTCTGGGGTAAACTCTCTCTTGGACCAACCCTTGCATAATCAAAGGTTTTTAGAGTTTTGCAGGACCCAGGAATTCATGTGAACACTTGCTATAATTCCAGCATGTTAATACAAAGCTTCAACATGACATTAGTGATATGGACCACTGGATGGAACCACAGCACATGAGGGGGATTGGGTATTAAACACACCTGGAAGAAGGTCCAATTCCGAATATTCTTCAGCCTTCTTAGCTCTTGAAGACAGCAGAGGCGTTAATATTAGACATATTTTAATGAGACCTTTTTTTTGTATAGGGTCAGTGTCGCTTTAAAACCTGAAAGAGGTTTAAAAGTTCCCTGCTCTGTGCTAACAAGCCAAAAAAGTGAAAATAAATCAAGCAAAAATTAATTGTATTCTTCAATTAGAACACATAGAAAAGAGTTAGGCCCCTTTCACACGGGCTGCCCGATCAGGTCAGTTTTTCAGGCAGACCTGATCGGACCTTGCACTCTCCCCTATGGAGCAGTGGATCTTAGCGGTGACATGTCCTCTGACATCCGGCGCTATCTGATCTGGTCCGCCAAATCCAGATGGATGGTGGTCCTATTTGCCATCTGTCTGGCGGATCAAATCGGATGGAAACGGACAGGCAGTTTCATTTTCACCCGTTTTCCCCATAGAGGAGAGCAGGGCTGAGTCTGGCTCCGCTCTGCACAATGAGTGGACAGGACCTGTCATCCGCGTGCTCAGTGGGGATCAGCAGAGCGATCCCCCGGTGAGCAAAGGGATTCAGTCATGCGGAGGCGCCCGTGTGAATGGGGCCTTAGAGTATGCACCAGTTTTGACTTGTGATTACAAAATGTACAGTGGGTATAGAAAAGAATCACTCCCCTTTAAAATAATCACATTTTGTTGCTTTGCAACCGGAAACGAAGACAGACAAAGTTTTTGTTTTATGAAGCTATAACATCCAAGTGAAAGATTTAACAACAGCATGTCAGTATTATTTTTTTTATTGTGTGAACCTTTTGCTTTATTTACAGCCTTTACTCTGTTGGGATATGTCTCTACTAGCTTTGCACATCTAGAATTTGCTATGTTTGCCCACTCTTCTTTGCAGAACTACTCAAGTTCAGTTGAATTTGATGGTGACCCTTTGTGGACTGCAGTTTTCAAGTCATTCCACAAATTTTCAATGGGGCCTAAAGGCCCGTACACACGATACGAAAATTGGAAGCAAAATTTTGCCCAGCGATCCGCCAATTTTCGGATTGTTAGTATGGTGCTGTCGACAGCCAATTCCGATTTTTCATCCGACAAAAGCTGGATGTGCAGACTAAAATTTTGTTGTATGTGAACTCAACGTCCAATTTCCATTTAATCAGTATGGTTTTCGTCCCAAAAAATGTGTGTGTACGAACAAGGCTTAAGTCTGGGCTCTGACTAGGCCCTGCAATGACTTTGACCTTTTTCTCCTTCCACCACTGTGTGGTCATGTTTGCTGTGTGCTTTGGGTCATTGTCATGTTGGAAGGTAAACCTTCTTCCCATGGACAACTTTCTGGCAGAGGGCAGCAGATTTTCCTCTAAAAAGTGACGGTATTTTTCCCCATCCATTTTTCCTTCTATGCTGACAAGTGCTCCAGTCCCTGCTGCAGAGAAACCCCCATAACAGGATATTACCACCTCCATGCTTTACTGTAGGATGGTGTTCTTTGGATGGTAAGCTGTATTAGATGTCCACCAGACATATCGTTTGGTGTTAAGGCCAAATAATTTGATTTTAGTCTCATTTGACCAGAACACCTTTTTCCATGCGGCCTCAGAATCTTCAAAAGTGTTTTTTTGGCAAAGCTCAGTCATTAGTGCATGTGGCCTTTTCTTGCAACCCTCCCATACAAGCCACATTTGTGGAGAATTTGTGATATTGTTGTCACATGCACACAATGACCACTTTGTCACAAGTTGTGGTATGCCTCTTGGTAGCATCTCTGACCAGTTTCCTCCTGGCTCTTTCATCCAGTTTGGAGCAACGAGCTGATCCAGTGAGGGTCGGTGTTGTACCAAATACCTTTCACTTCCTAATAATAAACTTCACTGTGCTTCTAGGCATTGATAAAGCCTTTGAATTTTTTTTTAGTATCCATCTCTTGACTTGCGCCTGTCTCAACTTAATCCGCAGATCTTTTGACAGTGCTTTGCCACCCATAGTTGATTGTTTGCTTCATTTGCACTACCGGGGACTGAAATGCTCCAGGAAAGCTCTTTTCATGCTGAGCTAATCAAAATGACCACCACTGATCACAGTTGAAAGTCAAATGGCTTTGTGTGCCATTGAGAAGGTGATTAGCTACACATGATTGAGCGTACAAGTCATTTTTAGGAGGGGATGATCCTTTTCCAACTCAGTGATTATGTTTTTGATTTTTAAAAACATTTTTCTGACATGTTGGTGTTATATCTTTCACTTGGGTGTAATAAGTTGTACTGAGTAAATACAGCTGGATTAAAAAAACCCCAAAAAACAGTGTCTTCATTTCAGGCTGCAAAGTAACAAACTTGATTTTTTTTTTTTTTAAGGGGGGGGGGGGTGATTATTTCCTATACTCACTGTACATACATTCTTTTGGGCATCATAAGCTTATTGGGAAAAAAAAATGTAATAGAACTAACTTTTTGTAACCACGGGGTATCACCCTATTTCGATTTCTGGAATGGAAACAGGAAAGATATATGTCACAATATTGGAGATTTTCCACAGGAGTGACCTGCTTTATTTACACCTCACATCATTTAAAAGGCAAATGTCAGACATTGACCTCCACCATGAATAATGACTTGTCCAGCCATGGGCTTAGAATGGACAGAGATTAGAAGCAGAGGCAGTATTTTAGCCTTATCCTTTAAGCCAAGAATTCATGACCCTGGGAGGAATCTGGTCAGGGCACACAGGTTAACAGCAACCATTCTGCTCCCTATCGATCACAGGTCCTGTCTCCTGTAACATAAAGCTATACAAAGTACTATTCTTATTAATATTCTCTGTGAACTCTGCAAAGGGGTTTTGACTTGTGACATTCTACACTGAGTAAATTAAGATACATAGAAGATACAGGTTCAACAAGTGGAACAACAAATTAATACCTAAATAGGGAGGAGAAAATCCATGTAATTTGTTATGCTGTCATAGAGGAAGGTTATATGTTGGGTCACCAATAATGATGTTAAAGTGTTACTAAACCTACAACAGTAAAATCAGTCTGTCAGGATTTCTCCAGAGCTTCTCCCATCCTTTGGAACTCCTGACCCCAATCTGTCCGACTGTCTCCTAATCTATCCATCTTTAGACAATCCCTGAAAACCTCTTTAAAGAAGCCTATCCTGCTTTTATCTAATACACTGTCTTACTTTCTACATCAGCTCATCTCCCACAGCTATTACCTTTTGTATCAATTGACCCTCCCTCTTAGATTGTAAGCTCTAACGAGCTGGGCCCTCTGATTCCTCTTGTACCAAATTGTGATGTAACTGTACTGTCTGCCTTCATTTTTGTAAAACACTGCGCAAGCTGTTGGCACTATATAAATCCTGCATAATAATAATAATAATAATAATAATAATAATATGCAGTAAAGCATGCTTGTTATATTCACTATGGAACCTAAGGGGTTCATCTCCACATTGTGTAAAAAGGCTGTTTTATCCTATCTTCTCTGATCCTCCCCTTCTTTTACTGTGCCCAATCAATCTGCTGATCGATCAGAGCTTTTGAGGCACTTTGCACATGCTCAGTTTGGTGTATATTACTAGAGTTTTTTTCCCCCTTGGGAGAATGCATGTGATCAACACAGGGCCAATCAGCACTGTCCAGGCAAAGGGTCAGGGGTCCCGCAGCCTCATAGGACAGTCAGAGTAGAAAGAAAACTCCTACAATTTTTAACCAGACTCTCAGATGTCACAAGACTGCTATATGCTGCTGTTGAGAAAAGGCATTTAGTAGTTTATATTTACTAAAATAATTACATTTCCTTGTTCTGTGTACTGTGGGAGACCAGATATAGGTAATGCAGGGTCCTGGAATAAGTAACACTCTATAACCCAACTCCTGGCAGTTACAAAACAATTAAACCTACCCATGTCGCCGTGGTTAAAGAACCTATTGCTCATTCTTGCTAGATGATGCTCTAACACAGTATAAAATCACCTTAACCACTTCAGCCCCAGAAGGATTTCCCACATTAGGACCAGGGCACTTTTTGTGAATCGGCACTGCGCCGCTTTAACTGACAATTGTGCGATCATGCAACGTTGTACCCAAACAAAATTGACGTCCTTTTTTTCCCACAAATAGAGCTTTCTTTTGGCGGTATTTGATCACCTCTGCAGATTTTATTTTATGCGCTATAAACAAAAAAAATAGCAACTATTTTGAAAAAAAATATATTTTTAACTTTTTGCTATAATAAATATCAAAAAAAAAAACAAATTTCTTCCTCAGTTTAGGCAGATATATATTTTTCTACATCTTTTTGTTACAAAAAAAATATATATATATCGCAATAGGCATATATTGATTGGGTTGCGCAAAAGTTATTGTGTCTACAAACTACGGGAATAGATTTATGGCAGTTTTATTTATTATTTACTGGTAATGGCGGTGATTTTTAATCGGTACTGCAATATTGCAGCAGACAGATCGGACACTTTTTTGGGACCAATGACATTTATACAGCAATCAGAGCTTTAAATACTTTACTGTATAAATGTCACTGGCAGGGAAGGGGTTAAACTGTAGGGGGGGGGGATTAAGTATGTTCCCTCTGTGTGTTCTAACTGTATGGGGCTGGGCTGGCAGGGGCATGATAGCTCTACTTGTTCCCGATCACTGGGAACAGTAGATTGGTTACATGTCCCCTGACAGAACGGAGATCCGCCATGTTTACATTGGCAGATCTCCATTCTACCTCTGTAACAGGCAATTACGAGATCTCGTCCGTCCCCCGGGCACGCTCACGCAGAGTGCAGCCGGCGCACGCTCACCCGCAACCGTATTATGACGGCTGCCGGTCGGCAACTGGTTAAAGAACAATTCCACTCATTGGCATGTTCTACATGGTTTTATTGGTCCAATGTAATGATATATATACACAGTGGGTATAGAAAAGAATCACCCCCTGTAAAATGATCACAATTTGTGGCTTTGCAGCCTGAAATGAAGACGCAGTTTTTGTTTTGTTTTGGCGGTACTACACGGTGACATTTCGGGTCTGTGGAACGGTTTCCTGGTTTTACTGCATGTTGTGAGTTGGGCGACAGGCATGCCACAATTCTGTTTGCGTGATGTTACCGCGATTGTCGCCTCACAAATCGCAGCAAAATCTCGCCATGATCGGGATGCCATAGGAAGTGACGGGGATCCTGCAATTCATCGCCATTTCGAATCGTGGGCAGAATTGTGGCAATTCTGCCCACGATTCATTATGCCAAGATGTGAACGGAGTCTTAGAGGAATGTTTTTACTTCAATGAAAAAAAAAAATAAATCACGTTTTTACACTATGCAAGCCTCCTCCTTTCTGTTCCTATACATGGCGGATGTCAAAAGAATCTGGTGACACTGGGCACAGAGGAATGCATGAAGCACTGTGAAGCAGGAATGGCAGCACATAAGCACTTTCTATTGGAGCATCTTATGAAGTCATATCTTGAAGCACAATGACACTGACAGAAATAATAATCCTTATATGGGTGTTTCATTTTTTTGGACTGCATTGGGACATTTGCTTTGCAAATTTTTACATAAAATATTTGGTTTGTCCATTCAAGGTATATGTTGTGTTTGTGGCAGTATCATAGGGACAGCACTGTGAATAGTGGTGTACAGTTTTTGTTTTAACCGGCTGTATTTATTTACTAATGCAACTTACAACATCCAACTGAAAGATATAACACCAACATGTCGGGAAAAATAAAAAAACAGAATCACAGAGTTGGAAAAGGGATCACCTCCCCTTATGTCAGTATTTTGTTGAACCACCTTTTGCTTTAAAGGCAGAGTTCCACCAAAAAGTAGAACTTTCACTTATCTGGTTCTTCCCCTCCCCGGTGCCACATATGGGCACCTTGCGGGGGGGGGGGGGGGGGTGG
>BLSH010272176.1:523953-541895 GCA_018402905.1 Glandirana rugosa | reverse complement strand
GAGTCTAAAAGCCAGGGATGTTTCCCTGTCCTTAGACGGGTGAACCTGTAAATTGAAAAACAACCGAACTTTGATCTAACCCAAGCCCCTACAGAAGCTGGCCATATAGTCTTTAGATGACACAACCTGACCAAGTGAACAAGCAATACAAAGATGGCAACACTCCAATTTAGAACTAGCCTTTAAAGTAAGGTGCACATGAAGGGGCCTTGCACACCACGAAAAAATATTCCCAGCACACTTACCAGCTAGCCTATCTAACAATTCCCATTAAGTTTCAGTTGCGTGAAGCTGCAGTGCCTAGTCAAGGCCCCTTTCTATAGTGTGGTCCTAAGGCCCCTTTCGCTGCGCTTTTCTGGGGCAACAAAAGTGCATGAAAACTATTCCCCATTAAATCCTATGTAACTGCTCACACTAAAGGAGCGCTGCACTGCCAAAAAGGCACCTTCCATTACAAGTCAATGGGAATGCATTAACAGTGTATCAGTGTGAAAGGGCCCTAACTTTTTTTTTTCTTTTTTTTTTTTTTCTACAGCCTCCAAGTTAGAGCATATATAGCAGTTGATCAATTAAAGGAGAAGTATAGACAAAGCCATTTTGGCTATGCTTCTCCTATGGATGACATGAGTGCAGTTTGTTCTGCACTCCTGTGACCCGCTGTCGGCAGACGTCACCCAGGCGGTCTAGGCTTGGGAAAGATATAGACTTATAGTCAATGGGAATGAATCAACAGTGCATCAGTGTGAAAGGGCCCTAACTTTTTTAGTTCTCTCCATAGTCCCCATCTATCTGTTCACTGAAGACCAGGATTGGTCCTTGATCGCTCAGTTCTTGGCCTTAGAGGCGGCGGGGACAGCTGCAGCTGGGAATGGTGCTGCGACCATCTAGGTGAGTATGATTGTTTTTTTTTTTCTTTTTTAAGCCATAATTCCCTGCTAAAGGGCAGGTTTGCTTGAGAGAAGCCCACTCCTCTTAAAGGCAGAGGCATTAGAAGCCCAGCAAGAGCACAATAGCAGCTGAAGGCGCACAATGTGTCCCCCACGCTAGACCGAGCAAACTATCGGCAGAACTTTATAAACCTATCAAGTCATGGAGGATAAGGTATTCAGTGCACCAATGCATAAGGCTAATTGATACGGGCGCAGAAGCCTGTGACTTGCATGCTTTTATATGTGCAGGAGTGACAGTGTCTGCGTCCAGAGCTGTGCATCCGTCCCTGTATGGATGTAAATATTCAGGTGTGTGGGAAGATCTGTACAGCATTTCCCATCTTAGATTTTTAGTTGCTACACGTCTGATACTCCCAAGCACATAACGTCAAAAATGCACGTTGTACAGGCCTCTACGCTCAGGTGAATAAGCCCTAAATTTCTTCTTTATGAATGTTTTTTTAACATTCACACTGAATTGCTGTCAACTCAAAACCCTAAATTATAATTTTTGTTAGCAATTTTATCTGTGAATTTAGATTTAGAAATCTTATGATCATCCAACACTGAAACAGTCAACATCTGGACATTATTAGTGAGGAATATGATCTAGATCTTGCATTTCTTGGGCCACCAGGACTATACAGAAAAAAAAAAAGATTTTCTGTAGCTCATATACTCCCTGAGCTCCCATTGTGAACATATTCTGCCATCAGCTGCTGAATCACCCGGGACTAAAGGAAATGCGCTATGTAGAGCTATATAACTCCTGCACTTCCTTCCTCTCTCCATCTGGATGCTGCATGTTTAAACAGCTTGGGAACAAAAATAATTTTTAAACGGAGAGGTTATATCACCAGAGAACAAAGAAAGAGGTGAATAGATGTATGATCTGCATAAATGGACCACGCTATATAAGTACCTGAAATAAATACACAACCATTACAGCATATTAGAATTGACCTAAAACGGAACGAAGAAAAAAAAAAAAAAAAAAAAAAAAAAAAAAAAAAAAACTCAGCACAAGGGACACTACTTGCCTTCAGTGAGATATGTCCCTTGTGCTGCTGTGTCCTCCTTTCACTGAAATCTTCCTACTCCAATGGACTTGGCTCAGATTAATATCCATACGATAAAAAGGTCCCTTTCACATGGGGTGGATCTGTTTTGATGTACTCCGCTTGCTTGGCGGGGATTGCTCCGTTGATCTCCGCTGAGCAAGTGGATGAACGGTGCGTCTCTGTTCACCGTGCAGAGACGGACCTGTCAGAGTCTCACTCTCCTCTATGCGGAGATCGGATGAAAATGGACAGCCTGTCCGTTTTCATCCGATTGACGGATTGCGAACTTATCGCCATATGTCTGTCTTCAGCGGCTCTTGTCGGATCAGATGCCAGGCGGGTGTCAGTGAAAACATATCCGCTGACATCCACCTCCCCATAGAAGTCAATGGGTGGCCCGATCGGATGCGCCTGAAAAACAGGGACAAGCAGGTCAGATTGGGTGAAAGAGGCCTAACAAAACACCAAAGTGATTCATTCAACAAAAAAATATCAGACTTTAGGGCCGGTTCACACTGGAGATGTGGGAACCCTGCGAATCCACTGTGGGTTCCCGCATCACACCCGACTCGCAGGTAGTTCACACTGCCATATGCAAACTGTGGGGAGTGTCAATAGAAAGCTAATGACACCCCCAAATCAGCTTGCATATTGCAGTGCGAACTGCAAACTCAGACAGGAATCAGATCACATGGGTTTGAACACTAAAGCGATCCGATTCTGCTGCGGACCAAAAAAAGGGTTCTGTACGAGTTTGGGCCAAATGCGATGCGCTTTCAGCCATACTATCTGTATGGCTGAAATCGCATTGCACATAGATCGCATGTGATTTGCAATGCAGTGCGGTGCAAATCACATCCGATCTTGGACTTCACTGCAATGTGAACTGGAACTTAATATTGATGGACGGGAAATGTAATTTTAGACCCCATTCACACTGGGTCATTTTTCAGGCGCTACGGTGCTAAAAATAGCACAAGCAATAACATTACAAAAAGTCCTGCAAGCAGCATCTTCGGGGCGGTGTGGTGAGCATTGAAAACAATGGGCAGCGCTTCCAAAGCGGCTAAACACCGCCTTGGAAGTGCTGCGTGGCGGTGCTATTAACCCCTTGTTAACCCCTTCCTGGGGGTTAAAAGTGCCCTGCTCCCACCTGCATAATAATGGTAAAGCGCCGCTAAAACTAGTGGCGTTTTACTACACCCGCCTCCCCTGCCCCAGTGTGAAAGTACCCTAAAAGTGAGATTACAGCTCTGGGTACTATTTTGTAACAGATTTGATTATCCAGAGGGATGATTTAGCATAGCTGCTTTTGTGAAATTGGAGAGTTAATTAACACGGCATTGAATACTTTAGGATATTAGTTAAAGGAACCTGACAAAAAAAAAAGCGTTCCTAGGTATCAGTTATTAACCCTTAGTTTCCCATAATCAGCCTTAATGAACTACTTCTTTGCCTTCTTCCCAAAGCCAATATTTTCCTTCTATTACACCCCATTTTACACTTGTGCGACTTTGGACATAAACGTCGCATGACAAGTCATACCCCATGTTTTCCAATGATAACCATTCATATATGTGCAACTTCAAAGTGTTCATGCACTACTTTGGTCCGACTTTCAAGCAACTTTTGAAGGTTAACATTGAAGTCTATGGCCCTCAAGTTGCATGAAAGTCATACCTGACAAATTTCCCTAACACAAGGAGAAAAAAAGGTGACAGGAGAAGGAGATCCAGCAGATTGACCACCTCAGGTCTGTTCCCGTTTGCTGTAAGAAGGAGGGGGTGTCCCTTCCCTCCAATCAGCTCTTAGAGCTCTCCTCACTGACCTCTGCGGATTACAACTTCAGCTCTCCACCCCCTGCTTTCTGACAGCTCAGACAAGCATTATAAATTCTGCACTTTGAACTGTTGTTGAGAATAGAAGCCTACAGATAAACTGAAGAATTGGTTTCATCTGTGTATCACCTGAGGCCAGTTGCTTTACTGGGTAAACGTAGGTCACTAATGGGACACACAAAAACAATTGTTTTCTATGTGTCCTATTCACACTGCAACTCACCCTGGAGCTGCATTGCAGTAATCTGCGATAAGATGAAGACTTGCTGCATTTTATCACAGCACACTGTACAGGAATGCAACACCACACTTTTGCGAACTTCAAATAAACTTCATACCAAAAAAAAAAAAAAAAAAAAGGGAGCGGTGTGATGAGCTGAATGGCACACCACACCGCCCCCCTACTGCCAGCTCACTGCAACCAGAACAGACTGCTACCAGTCAGTAAACTGCTGTGGCTTAAGCCCAGTACACACAATTTATTTATTTTGTTCAACCCAGCGGGCTGAAAAAAAAAAAAAAAAAACATGACAACTCAGGTCGGGGCTGCTGTACCAACAATCCAATGTTAGTTCAGCGCTCTCCCCTGCTATTCTGTTGTGTTCTGACAGAACACTGGGGCCCTGATTAGGAGCCGGATGGCAAACCTTTTTCGGTCATGCCCCTTCGACAAAAGCCAGCCGAATGGCCGGCTTCTGTCAGACCGGCTGCAGTACACAGAGGCCGAATGTCATTCCGGGCTTTACTAGCTGTGAACAGGCCCCTAATGTGAACTTGTTTTGACATACGTGAGGACTGCAAATGATGGACTTCCTGGCTTCAATATTTCTAGAGTCATAGACCCAGGACTGGCATGCAGAAAGTGGAAATAAGAAAAGGAGAAAAGCCCCCATTCTGCTTTGTGCTTGTTCAGGGTCAATGACTCCAAAAGCCTTGAACTCCCTGAATTAGATCTATAGCTCATTTAGAACATCAGCAATGGTGGCCCCCATATTTAACTCAGATCAGGCTTCAATAAATTAACACCATTCACATGGCAAGACATAACAGAGAGGAAAAAAGGCATAGTAGTGATCCAAAGTACAACTTAAAGTGGAGTTCCACCCAAAAGTAGAACTTCCGCTTTAAGGGAAGGTGACCTCCTGACATGCCACAAATGGCATTTCATTTTTTTTTTGGGGGGGGGGGTCCCACTTCCTCTCCTGGCGCTGTGAAACTGGAAGGAAGTTAACCTCCCCCCGGCGATCTTCTGGGACACGTCACAGGTCCCATAAGATACACCGGCCACTCACAGTGTTGCAGCTTGGCTCACGCATGCACAATGCGCGCCCAGCTTTGAAGCCAAAGCCGGGCGCCCACACTTGTGATGCCGGCGCAACGGAGGGGAGGGGGAGAGGTGCGAGCCCTCAGGTGACCGCATCGTTGGACAGGCGAGTGTCCGATTATTAAAAGTCAGCAGCTACACTTTTTGTAGCTGCTGACTTTTAAAAGGGTGGAACTCCGCTTTAAACCATTGTACACACTTTTGGCAGCACTTGTGTTATTCTGGAATACTCAAGCTTAACGTGTCTTGTCTAGAAGCTGAAATATGTTGTCTGGGCTTGCGTAACCCACCAACGTCAAACCATATTTTTACCTGTCATTCTAAACAAGCCATGAGCTGTTAGGCTGGGAACTTGCAAAACACGTGAGGTATTTTATGTTATTCAGTGTCTAAAATTTGTGATGGGAAGCATTTTTCTTTACAGGAGGTTTTTTATACATGGTCCAGTATTCTCACTTTCAAGTCACACTAAGAGCCCCCCCATTTTAATAAAATGAATGCAGTATGTTTATTGGGTTAGTTCCCCTTTACCAATAAAATGCTTATACAGATCAGGGACGTCTGTAGATAAAAACAAACTGTGCAGCTTTGACTGAAGTTGAATAATGCCCTTGCTGTAGGCCGTTTACGTACCTCATAAGGTCTGACTGAAAACTCCCAGCGCATTGCTAAGCGAGGCCCAGCAATTACTGTTCACCTTCACCATCACAGGAGCGAGCTTTTTCTCAGATTCAATCCCTTCACATGTGCCTTCTGCCCTTCTGATGCCGTAGTTCTGACCACAGAGTTTGAGAGCTTGTGTGATGGTGAAATTGAACAGTAATAGCTAGGCCTGGGAGTTTTCAGGTTAAGGTTCATGAGGTACATAAACGGCCTACACCTATAGCAAAGGCATTCTTCAACTTTAGTCATAGCTGCATAGTTTGTTTTTAGCTAAAGAAGCCCCTTATTTGCATAAGAAGTTTTTTGGTAAAGGTGAACTAACCTTTTAAAGTGGTTGTCAACCCTGGACAACCACTTTAACCTACAGGTAAGACTATAATAAGGCTTATCTGTAGGTTCCCTGCATATCTCCTAAACCTGCAAGGTTTAGGAAATATACAGTGTACATGCATGTGCCAACGTCATCGGGCACATGTGCAGTGAGGAAACGGACTCCGCGCCGTTTCATCACTGAGACCGCGCCACGATTGGCGGCTCCAGCGTGCATGCGCGGGAGTGACGTCACGTGGCTCCGGCCAATCACAGAGCCGGAGTCCACAGCACTGGAAGGAAGAGGGGTGAAAATGGACACGGCCTGGAGCGGGGACGCGCGGGCTTCCAAAGCAGGCAAGTGTCATATAATAGGCTAGTATGCGATGCATACTAGCCTATTAATCTTTTACACTGCAGAATAATGAAGAGGAACGAAGAGGAAGTAAAACCCATCAGGGTTTACTTCCTCTTGAAATATAAGTATAATGTAGCTTATGTCCCCTCTTCCTTCTTTTCATCTCTCAAATGCAAGTTATTTTTTCCTGCTATTCCCCAGACTTCATGTTCTCCGTAGCAACTTGACCATGTAGTAATGGGACTTTTACTTGTGCCTCCAAATGGTAAATCACACAGTTGAAATGTTATAAAGCTTATTACAACTTGTTAAAACACCAACAACATAGTATCCATTTAAAAACAAGTTCCAGTACTCATAACTGCATGGGTCATTGTATCAAACAGTTATATTGTGTGAGGCATCAAAGCAATTCGCTCGAGGTTGATGCGTTTCAAGGGATTTCCCTGTCAGGAAGCTACAGATACAACAAATTTTAAATATGTATTCGACGTACCTTAAGCCCCGGAAGGATTTGACCCCTGCGATTCGGCACTGCGTCGCTTTAACAATTGCGTGGTCGTGCGACGTTGCACCCAAACAAAATTGACCTAACTTTTTTTTTTTTTTACCACAAATACAGCTTTCTTTTGGTGGAATTTGATCACCTCTGCAGTTTTTACTTTTTGTGCTATAAACAAAGAGTGACAATTTTGAAAAAAAAAATATATTTTCTTTTTTTTTACTTTTGTGCTATAATACATTTAAAAAAAATATATATATATAAATATACACAAAAAATATTCATCAGTTTCGGCCAAAGTATATTGTTCTACATATTTTTGGTAAATAAAATCGCAATGCGTATATTGATTGGTTTGTGCTAAAGTTATCGTGCCTACAAACTATGAAAATTGATTTATGGCCTTTTTATTATTACTTTTTTTTACTGGTAATGGCGGCGATCTGCGATTTTTAATCGGGACTGCGATATTGCAGCGGACAGATCAGACACTTTTTTTGGCTAAAAATAGTCACTGATTACTGTATAAATGTCAGTGGCAGGGAAGGGGTTAAACTGTAGGGGGCAATCAAGGGGTTAAATGTGTTCCCTGTGTGTGTTCTAACTGTGTGGGGGCTGGGCTGGCAGGGACATCTAACTGATCTCAATTACAGGGGATCAGTAAATCGCTGTCATGTCCCCTGACAGAACGGGAAACTGCCGTGTTTACATTGGCGGTTCCCCGTTCTGCCTCTGTAACAGGCAATTACGAGATGGCGTCCGTCTCCCGGGCACGCTCACGCAGAGTGCAGCCGGCGCACGCTCACCCGCAACCGTATTATGACGGCTGCCGGTCGCCGACGGACATAAAGTTTGCCCGACCCGCAGCCACACTCACGCAGCGTGTGTCGGGCATAAATAGACAGCAATTTGCTCAGGGCTGGCAACCTGCGGCCTTATATGTACAGGAGCCGGTTGGGAAGTGGTTAACTTACCTTAACTCCTCTTCAACAGAGCACATAGCATAAAAAAGCCTGAACAGTAAGAAAAAAAAAAATGGTTTATTTGTTTTAGAGTGATGTAAGAAAATTTTGAGTTTAGTGTCACTTTAGGTGTTTGATGTGACTTTGCAATACTTGCGGTACCAACAAGTGCTCACAAGGTCAGAAAGGTTTATTATCGTGCTGCACTGATCCTGATACACTATTCTCTCATCACTAAAGAAATGGGGATGACACTAAAGCTAGCCATACATTCTTTTTTTTTTCTGTTCACCCATAAACAAGTTGGTTGGAGAAACCCCCTTCTGCTGGGACAATACATTTTGCCTGCGGCACCAGCACTGATCAGTGGCTGCAGCTGTAAGTCTCCATTTACACTTGTACAATTCCAGTCATACAACTTTGGAGTGTAACTTTGATGCAACTTTGGAGGGGTGCGACTTGGATTGACTTGTTGTCCCTCTGCAAAGTTGGACCCACTGTCGCATGTAAAACATTCAGAAGTGACTCATGCAGATACCAGAGGAAATAAGCAGCAGACAGAAATGACACTTTGTGCTCTGGATGGAGACAAGTACACAGTATAGAGGATTATGCTTTATTCATATTTCATGCCTGAGGTTTACAACCGCCTTAAGTTTTTTCTGTTGAAATATTAAAACTTGCTAAGGTAAATTCATGTGGCTATTTTAGATAGACACATGAGAAACATTTACAAGAGCCCTTTCACATAGGGGCGGTAGCGGTAAATCGCTGCTAGTTTTAGCTTGGGGAGGGGCGCTTTTAACACCCAAGAAGGGGTTAAAAGTGCCAGTGGGCATTCACACTGGGGTGGATTGGGGGGGGGAGGGGAGGGGGGAGATTTTAAGGTATTTTGCAGGAGCTAATTTTAGTGCTAAAGCGCTTGGAAAATATCCCAGTGTGAAAAGGGGTCTTAGGGCCGGTTCACACGTTTAGCGTAGCGACTTGCATGGCGAATCGAGTCGCCCCGCTCGAAGCGACCTCAGCGCGGCTTGCAGGAGACTTCTATCATAGAAGTCAATGCAAGTCGCGCTGAGGTCGCCCCCAAAATAGAGCAGGAGTTTTTTTTTTTTAAGTCGGAGCGAAGCGACTCGCTCCTATTAGAACAGTTCCATTGCACTGCATTGAGGCGACTTGTCAAGCGACTCAAGTCGCCTAGGTGTGATCCGGCCCTAAGACTTATTGGTTGAACTGGATAGACTTTTTTCATCCAGACTATAACCATGTAAGGTTTAGGCTGGGTTCACACCTATGCGAACTGGATGCAGCTTAAAACGCATCCAATTCGCATGACACATGAAAGAACATTGCTTTCTATTGTGCCTGTTCACATATGTCTGGTATAGCCAGGGTGCAAATTCAGTGTGAATTGAAAAAGAGTCCTGTCAGTTTTCTGAGCAGTGCGGTCCGGCACAGGTGCGAATTCAGGCCCATTGACTTCTATGGGAACGCTTCTAAATCGCACATGTCATTCAGTTGTGAACAGAATAAAATCTGAACTGATACGGATGTAAACCTGACCTGATCCAAAACTGACCTGAAACGCTGAACAACTGCTTTGTCAATTCGCTATGAAAACAGAGCTTCAATTCGCACCCCACATGTGTGAACCCAGCCTTAGGCATCGTTCACACCATGGTGCACAGAAACTATTTTTTTCTGCATGCGTTTTGCAAGGGCTCAAAGAAACAGTGGTTCTCTATGTGCCCTGTTCACACCACAACGTGCAGATTTTTTCTGTGCAGGAATCTGCTACATGTACAGGCAGTCCCCTAGTTATGAACATCCGACTTATGAACGACTCCTACTTACAAACGGAGGGAGACAACAGGAAGTGAGAGGAAATCTCCCCCTAGGAAGGGAAATGCACTCCTGTAAGAGTTATTATGGGGAAAAAGGTGTCTCCACTGATGCTTTATCACCAAGGTTTGTTTCCACAACAACCCAAAATTTTTCAAAATTCAATTATCATTGGGACAGGAAGTGAAGTGAAATCTTCTGAACAGAAATATAGACAGCAAAACAAACATTACAGGGGTGTTAACCCTTCCCTATGCTATCCAAAAAGCTTAAAAATATTTGTTTTGGCTGAAGCTACACTTAAAAAATGTACCTGTTCCGACTTACAAACAAATTCGACTTATGAACAAACCTACAGTCCCTATCTTGTTTGTAACCCGGGGACCGCCTGTATACAGTTTTCTGCATCGTGCTGCCAGGACACGGCTCGACCCTGATCTGTGTAAAGAGCCGCAGCTCTTTAACCATGTGATCGGCTGTGATCAATCACAGTCAGTCACATGTAAACAAGGAAGTGCCAGTAATCGGCACGTCTCGCCTCACACTGACAGTGTGTGGCGAGGAGAGCCGATCAGCGGCATCGCCTCACAGGGGACATCTAGGGATGTAATCAGGGCACTGATTATCAGTGCCCCAATTACAATTACCGCCACCAGAGCCAGCCATCAGTGCCCACCCCAGTGCCAGCAATCAGTGTCCATTAGTGATGCCAGTCAGTGCTGGTTATTAGTGCCGCCTATCAGTGCTGTCCATAAATGTCCATCACTGCTGCCCATCAATGCTGTCCAGTGCCACTCAATGCCCAGTGCTACCCATCAGTGCCCACCAGAGCAGCATATTAGTGCCTCCTCATCAGTGCAGCCTATCAGTGCCACCTCATCATCACACATCAGTGAAGGAGAAAAAAAAACTTTTTTTTTTTACAAAATTGACAAAAATGAAGAAAAAAAACTTTTTTTTCCCTTTCAACATTTTCAATCTTTTTTTTTTTTTTAAATAAAAAACCCAGCAGTGATTAAATACCACCAAAATAAAGCTCTATTTGTATGAAAAAAAAAAAAAAAAAAAAGATAAAAATTTCACGTTACAGTGAAGCATGACCGCGCAATTGTCATTTAAATTGTGAAAGCGCTGAAAAGATGGCCTGGGCAGGAAGGAGGGTGAAAGTGCCCAGTATTGAGGTGGTTAATAAAGGCATGCACCAGCGAGCCACCTCAGTTATTACAAATGACTGAAAGACCCACAATAAAAAAGAATGGAGGATTCCTGGAAAGTGAGTTATCAGGTAATAAGGTTTTTCTCAAGTCATCTTACAGGACGGCTATGAGTGAGGACCAGAAAGGAACTACCTGCATGGGGGGGGGCTATGGCCTGCAGCACTTTCCTCTTGAAATATTGGTCCATGCTGGACAGCAGATCCAACGGATAATGTCCAACGAAGGTTTGGAAGCTGGACCAGGTGGCTGCTTTGCAGATCTGGATGGGGGAAGCTCCTGTTCTTTCTGCCCGGGAGGTTGCCATCGCTCTAGTAGAATGCACTTTCAAATTCGAAGGAGGTAATCCTGATACTTTATATGCTTCAGAGACTGCCAATTTCATACATGATGCAATAGAGCTTCTAGAGGCACTCTTCCCTTTGTTCAGCCCCTGAAACTGCACAAAAAGAGACTGGTAGAGGATCACCAATCTTTAGTACGCTCTATGTATGCAATTAGGCTTCTCCAAACATCCACTGCTTTGTCATGTTTAGGGTCATTGCAGAAAGATGGAATAATAGTTTCCTCTGTGCGGTGAAAGTCTGAGGTCACTTTAGGTAAAAATTCTGGGACTGAAGACATAACAATTTTATCCGGTAAGAGGACACAAATAGGGCTCCGCAAATCGAGAGAGCTTGGATCTCGCTTACTCGCCTAGCAGACACTAGAGCCACTAAGAGTGCTGTTTTATGGGTTAACATCTTAGTAGATATGTCTTCAAGTGGTTCGAAAAGATTCTTACAAAAGTTTTTTTTAAGTACAACAGAGAGATCCCAGGAACTAAACTTAGTTGGCCTGGGTTTTGTTTTGTGACTTATGGCGGTCAAAAAAATCTTTTCATCACATCCAAAAAGTTAGAAAGGGCCACCACCTGCACCGTTAAAGTATTTAGGGCCAGATTAAGATCCACTCCTTGAAGAAAGTCAAGAACTGATGGAATAACTGGACCAGGTACTCTATCGTTATCCACATGCCATTCGCAGAACTTTTCCCACAATTTGATGTAGATAGCGTTAGTCGTTTGCTTCCTACTGTTGAGAATTGTTTTGATTACTTTGTGAGATAACCCTTTTCTCAAGAGTAATTCCCATTCAGAAGTCATGCCTTCAGTGAAAACTGGTGTACCTGCGGATGTGCAATTCTCCCTTGATGTATAAGGTCTGGGGAGAGAGGAAGCCTCCAGGGATCTGCCACGCTGAGTCTGAGCAGCCCGGCGAACCATGCCCTCCTGGACCAGAAGGGGGAAATCAGGATTACTTTGCCACTGAGAGTCTTATTTTCCGAATTACCTTCGGTATCAGGCAAAAGGGGGGAAAGGCATAATCTAGAGAATCTCCCAAGGACTGGGTGAGCGCATCCACCCCAAGGCTGAGGGGATCGTTTTGCAAAGAAAAAAAACCTCTACTTTCCTGTTTTCCCGAGTTGCAAATAGATCGATTTCTGGAGTACCCCATTTTTGACAAATTTGATAGAAGACTCCATGATTTAGTGACCCCCTCTGTTGGTCGTACTTCCTTCCTTGCTCAAACAGTCTGCCAGGATGTTCATGTTCCCTTTCAAATGCACCACCGACAGTGATGCCAGATTCTTTTCTGCCCAGGATAGGATCTCTTCCACTCGTTCCAATCCTGCGGCTTTTGTTACCCCTTGCTTGTTTATATACCAGACTATAGTTATATGGTCTTAAAGAATTTGTATATATCCTTGCCCTCTAAGGGAGGTTCTAATTTAGGTAAGGCTTCTGTCATTGCCCTTAATTCTCTTGCATTGGACGTAGCATTGCTCAAAAGTGTTGGCTATGCGCCCTGAGCCCATTACCCCTGAAAATGGACCCCACCAACCCCAGGCACTCGCATCTGTAGTAACCACTACTGGGTCTGGCTGAGACCACACACGACCCACTTTCAGGTTCTGTTTCCAGCCACCATGTCAACAATTCCTTATCCGACAGAGGGATTATTACTAGGGACAGAAGGGAGTCCACCCGACTGTTCCAAACTGATAACATTAAGAAGTTTTGTAGATGCCGCGTGTGGAGTTGCGGCAGTCACAAGGCCCAAGACTCGCATCAAGAATTTGATCAAGGATTAGGGGTTCTTGTATAGTTCTAATACTGCTGAGGTTAGGGTTTTGATCTTCTCTTCTGTGAGAAAAAGATTCTAGTTGCTGCCGAATCGATCACGTAACCTAAAAACATCAGTCTTTGGGTTGGCTGGAGCTGAGATTTCTCTAGGTTTATCAACCAACCTAAATTTTGAAGGTTTGACTCTTCAACTCAAATTCCATATCACTTCCTCTGCAGAATCTCTGAAGATTAAAAGGTAGTCCAGGTAGGGGACAATCTGGACTTTCTCCGTCCTTAAGACCAGTAAAGCCTCTGCTAGAACTCTGGTGAATATACAAGGGGCAGAGGCAAGCCCGAAGGGAAGAGCATTGCACTGGAAAAACATTGTCTTTTTTTTGGTCCTTTTACCGCAAATCCTAAGAATCATTTTAGCTCCTGAATGATTGATATATATGCAGGTAAGCGTCTAGCCTAGTCTAGCGAAACCATGAATGCTCTGGGAGGCAGAAGTTCCCTTATCGTGTAAAAAGACTCGAACTTCTTGTATCTGACGAAAGCATTCCCCTTTTTTTAGGTTGAGAATTAATCTGCATTTCCCTGATGGTTTTCTCCGCAGGAATATGTGCAAGAAGAATCCCTATTTGCGATTAAACTGCGGAACCGGGCTTATCGCCTTTTTGTGTAACATTTCTTGTAGCAGAGCGGTCATGGCAGATGCCTTTGCCTTGTCCTTGGAAAGAGTAGATAGGCAAAACTTGTCTGGGGGTCTTTTGCTGAATTGTATCTTGTATCCAAATTGTATGAGGTCCAAGATGAACTTGTTATAGCTTGCCAAGGTGTCAGGAAGGACCCCAATCTCCCTCCCACCAGGCAAGGAGAGTCATTAGGGTTCCTCTTTACCTTGGGCGGGGTTAAAAAAAAACTTTTTTCCCAGCCCCACGGTTGCTTTGCCATTTCTTACTTTGGTCTTGCTTCCCGAGACCTCTTTACCTTGAAATCTTTTGAGAGGATGAAAATTTTTCTTTGGCGCTTGTTTGAGTTTGGGGATAAGGAACCCTTTTTTACGATCTGCCGTCCTCTCTAGGACTGACTCCAGTTCCTTCCCAAATAGAAGTTCCCTAGAGAAAGGTAGCACACACCGCTTTGATTTGGAGATGATATCCCCATTCCATGATTTAAGCCAATTGCCCTTCTTGCTTCATTTACCAATGCCGTTGAACGGGCAGTATATTTAGCAGATTCTGTGGATGCATCCGCAATATAAGCTTCAGCCTTATCCAGAGTTGGAAGGGCACACAGAATCTCCTCTTTAGGGGTGTCACTTTCTAGAAGCATGCATAGCTGCATTAGCTATAAATCCAAAGTTCTGGCTACGCAAGTAGTATAGTAGGCAAGGCTGGCTTGAAATTTACTGCACAAGCTTCCAGGCTCTCTTAAGATAGCCCTCCGCTTTCCTATCCATAGGATCTTTTAGTACTCCTGAATCCTCAAAAGAGAACTCTGACATGGATGCTTCTAACTTTGGGCATTTGTTCCATAATACCGTATCTTCCTCAAAAAAAAAAAAAAAAAAAAAAAAAAAAAAAAAAAAAAAAAAAAATCGCCTTTTTAGGTTTTTAAAGGAAAATTTTTTTTTCGGGTTCCTTCCATTCTCTTTGAATTAGGTCTATTAATGTCTCATGTATAGGGAAAGTCTTGGCCTGCTTTGATTGTAGACCTGCGTATAATTGGTCGTGGACTGATAATGCTTTTTCTTCTTCCGTTTCTAAGCCTAAAGTATCGTAAATGGCATCTAGCAATCCTTCAGTATCTTCTTAAGAAAAAAGGAAATCGCTGAGATTTTGCTATTTTTTCCTTCCCTCAAATTTCCTTTCTCTGATCCAGATTCTGACTGAGAACGGTCTTCCAGTTCTTCCAATCTTCCCTGCTCCTGCCAGAAACCATGAGGTCCTTGATCTCATATTGGAGGATTAACTCCCGAAGTGCTGGGGAACTGATTATCCCTAGATGTGAACGCTTTGAGTGAAAAGATTGCATAGTTGCTGTAATTTCCTTTTTCATAGATTTTAATAAACTTTTGAAGTGCGAGCCTGCTTCATTTTTAAAAATTTCATCCAGACAATCCTGACAGCTGGAAGATACTCTTTTTGCAAGAAGAGCACTTATTTTTGGTTAAGTCTCCTTTTGCCTCTGTCCTATTCTTTATCCTTGTCTCTATATTTGTCCTTCTCATGTTTATCCTGTACAAGAAAGGACACAAGAGACTCTCGAACCCCTTTCTTAGGCAAATATCTACAAGGAGACCCCCCCCTCCCCCGAGAGGATAGGCCACCCACCCTTGGAGGCAAGGAAAGGTACCGTTACCTTAAGACAGGGAGAACCAGACCAAAGCACCAGAGTATATATTGCACAACCCCCCAGAGCTGCCATCACTACACTCCTCCCAAAATACCCCAGTATGCAATGGAAAAATAAACAACACATGAGAACCAGGTCCGGCAGATGAGAGAACATGGAGCAGCTCCTGGCTGGAGACACTTCTTCCGGGCAGCGCGCTGTGACTATGGGCTCCAGCATGTGGATAGGAAGCTGCCACCGGCGTTCTGTGTAAAATTCACCCCACACACAGTACCGCACTCCTGCACTAATTCACCCCCCTACACACACACACACGGGGCGGACCTCCTCCCAGCACAGTACTGCGGATACAGAAAGCCGCTGTGGGCGGACGGTATATAGGCGGAACTTGAGACAGAGCCCTAGGCGTAACCCCTGCCCGTGCCACGCATTGAGAAGCCCTGGATTAGGATATTTTTTTTAATTTTTTTTTTTTACAGTGACAGTTATCTTCAGTTGAGTTCAAAGAGATTTGAAAATTACAATTCACAAAATCACTAGAGAAAATTGAGTACTGTTCGTGATACTTTTTTTATTTGCACGAACATAAAATTTTTCAGGACAAGCTAAAAAATTTTATGTTAGTGCAAATAAAAAAAGTATCACGGACAGTACTCAATTTTCTCTGGCACTATTGCATTAATATGGCTACAAATCACCTCAAACAAAAATCACAAAAAATATACATCCTTATTCTTGTGTTAAAGCTTTGTGAATTTAGCTCTAGGTGTATGTATATACAGAATATGTTCATCATTTTAGAGGCTCCACAAATCGCTCCCACCCATCAATAAAATCCACTCCAAACCTTTATATAAAAAGCGATCCAAAGCCAATAATCTTTTTCTACTTCAAGATAAACTACAGCGCTTATTCCTGTTCAGCCAGCTGTCTCAATGTATGTCAGGCAAACACTGCTTATAGTATTCTATTAATGGACATTTAATAGAACGGGGACATTGTGGACATTCCTCGACTTCATTATAAACCAGCCAGCTGAGGTATGCCGTTAGGTGCGGCTTGTATTAAACAGCCCAATGTCAGCTTTCCTTTTCATAACTGCAACAAAAACATTTAGGGCTCGCCTGCACGGTAAAACGCGTTTCACTGCATCGCACGGTTTATTTTTCTTACTATATTTGAACATTGTGACACTTCATTCATGTCTCTGCACAGCGGCGTTGTTACATGCGGTGCCGTCTAGTGCACTGCAGAAAAATGTTGCAGGTCTGCATTTTATCACAGCTTACCGCATAGCACTCTACAGTTGTGATTTATCGAGGCACATAGAAAACTATTTATATGTGACCTGTATGTGATCGAGTGTGGGAAAATGCAGGTCTCTGCACTGTGTGTGAATGAGCCCTTACAACAAAAAATAATAGGTTACTAGAGGCTACTTATTATTTCCCCATATACCAGAAATGGGAAATACGTCTTCATTTCATAAATTCAGAGCCTACCAATGAGGACCTCATTTCCTGACATCATTCAGCTTTCACTAGCTGCATGCTTGTTTCGGGCCTGCTACTTAGAAAGTAATGAAGCTACAGACAACCAAGCAATTAGCATTTGATGGAGCGGCGATTAGAACTCATAATTAGGTTGAAAAACACAGTAAGTTGACATGTTTAGCACCTGATCATATCTATGCACTATAGCAAAGTGTGGGCATCAATGCATGTTTTTACATGTCAATGCGCATTTTGTTTGGCAGCAAAATTGCACTAAAGTGCATGACCCTTTTTATTATTATTTTTTTTTTAATTGCATGACCCCAACATGAATGGTAATGAGCCATCATATATTCAGAGATGTAGCACACATGCATTGGTAGGCACATTTGGGCTACATTAACCTCCTGCCATCCGCGCTATAGCCGAATGACGGCTACAGCGCGGCTCTAAAATGCCGGGAGGACGTCAATAGACGTCCTCCCATTTGGCTCGCACGCGCCGCCGCACGCTGCGGAAGCGATGTCCGCCGGAGACCCGCGATCTCCTTACAGAGAGGAGGAACGGGGAACCGCCGAAGTAAACACGGCGGTTACCCGTTCTGTGAGGGGGGGCATGACAGATCTACTGATCCCCGTCACTGGGATCAGTTAGATCTGTCATGCCCCTGTCAACCCCGCCCCCCCACAGTTAGAACACACCCAGGGAACATAGTTAACCCCTTCACTGCCCCCTGCTGGTTAACCCCTTCACTGCCAATGACAATTATACAGTAATCAGTGGATATTTACATTTCTGATCGCTGTATAAATGTCATTGGTCCCAAAAAAGTGTCAAAAACGTCTGACATGTCTGCCCCGATATCGCAGCACCGATAAAAAAAAAAAAAAAAAAAAAAAAAATCGCAGATCGCCGCCATTACTAGTAAAAAAAAAAAAAAAAAAAAAAAAAAAAAAAAAAATGATCATTACCGCCGCTAGACGCT
>BLSH010272176.1:483067-508968 GCA_018402905.1 Glandirana rugosa | reverse complement strand
TATTTTTAGATGGTAACATATAGCCGAATTTCACCTCAAGGTGGGACAATTCAGTTGTCGATGGTTTTCCCATCGACGACTGAAAATTGTTAGCCGGTTAGTGGACAGGGAGCAAGGTCGCTACGTCGGCAGGCTCCCGAGCGAGCTGAGGGGGAGGGGAGCCGCCGCGGCCGTAGTGTTCACACCCGTGGACCGAAGTTTCGGCCCGCGAGTGACACGTATGCGATCATCATGACGCCGAACACTTACCGAGCCGCATAGAAGACCCTGGACACTGTACAGGGTCTTTTAGTCTCTCCTTCCCCCCTTCCACCTGAAGGAAAGGCCTCGGCGCCGAGGTCCCCTCCTTCACCTGGGCCCTGGGACACTTTTGTCCCACGGACCAGTGGGGGGTTTCTTCCGCTTTAAGGGAAGGTGACCCCCCCCCCCCCGACATGCAATAACTGGCATATCTTTTTTTTGGGGGGTGACCAGGCACCCTGTTTTCACAGGGTCCCGGGTCCACTTCCTCCCCTGGAGCCGCGGCTCCGGAAAGGAAGTCCACCTTCCCCCCTTCCTCTCTGATTTTCTGGGACATGTCACAGGTCCCAGAAGATACGCCGAGCCATTCACAAGCCGCAGTACTACTAGCGTATGCACAGTGAGCGCCCGGCTTTGAAGCCAGGTGCCCACACTTGTGATGCCGGCGCCGCCGAGGGGAGGGGGAGTCGAGCGAGCCCTCGGACGGCTGCATCGCTGGAACGAGGGACAGGTGATTGGCCGATTGTTAAAAGTCAGCAGCTACCCTTTTGGTAGCTGTTGACTTAACAGGGTGGAACTCCACTTTAAGCCGATATACAATGGTAGATTTTTATACAAAGGTTTGTAAGAAAAATCTCATTAGTATATTTGAGAATACCTACAGAGACCTGCTGAATGTCATTTGAAAGTAGGTCAAAATGCAGTTTACATTCAACATTTCATTTTGGAATAAATGGAATTTCCCAAAGGAAATCCACATTCACAATTGAATTATTGTTCAAAAATAAGAAAATGTTGTTAGGAATATTAAAAAAAAAAAAAAAAATATTTGGGGAATAATTCTACTAGTGCATGGCCAGCTTAAGGCCCCTTGCACACTTGTGTGATGTGATTTTAACGCGATTTTGGATCAGGTCCAACTTTGTTGCAACTTTGGCACAATGAAAACATATTACAGTTGTACAAAAATAGTACAGACATTGCATCTATATTATTCAGGTGCAATTTGCATGCGACTTTGAGGGTTTAACATTGAAGTCTATGGACCTCAAGTTGCAACAAAGTTCGGCCAAAGTAATGCAGGGACAACTTTGAAGTACAGATATTAATGGTACTCTTTGGAAATAATGGGGAACGACTTGTCATGCGACTTTGCAGTTCCAAGTCGCAGGACAAGTCCCATAAGTGTGAAAGGGGCCTTAGGGATCATTGAGATCTCCCACAGAAACAAATGCTGCCTCTGTACATGTGAAAAGCACTGCGACTCACACTAATATGTCACATTGTTGATGATGCTTGGTTTGAACTGGGCAGTAAAAAAGCTTTTCATTGTAAATCAGCGCTTTAGAAGCAGCACAAGGGGGTATATATATGCACAGCTTACTAGGATGGTAACACTACCAAGAATTTGTCAGAGGTTCTTTCACAAAGGTGATTTCAGCCAGAGGCTTAGAAGTTACATGCAGTTTTACAATTTAGCAAAAGTCCTTAGTACACGTTTCTCACTCAACTGTGGCTTGCCATCTAATTTATTCCATTTTTATCTACCCTGCAAAAGGAAAGATATTTATACTTTATTAGGGTTCACCAATCTGTGAAAAGCGAAGTATAAAAATTGTCGAACAAGTTCAAAGTAAGGATTCCTCAACGTAAAATTGCAAAGAATTTAAATAGATCACCTATAGTACATAATATCAAAAGAATCCAAGAATCTGGAGAAATCTATGCACAAGGGACAAGGCAGAATTGCAATATTGGATGCCAGTGATCTTCAGGCCCTCAGGCGACACTGCAATAAAAAACAGGCATGGTTCTGTGACGGACTTCACTGCATGGGCTGAGGAATACTTAAAAAAAAAAAAAAAAAAAAAAAAAAAAAAAAAAAAAAATTATATATATAATTTTTTTTTTTTTTTTTTTTTAATAATCACTGTCTGTGAACACAGCCCGCTGTGCCAACCAAAAATGCAAGGTAAAGCTCTATCATGCAAATTAGAAGCCATATCTGAACACGATCCAAAAACACCATCATCTTCTCTAGGCCAAAGCTCATTTACAACGGTCTGTTGTAGAGTGGAAAACTGTTCTGTTGTCAGACAAATCGAAAGAACATTTTTAGCAACCAAGGTCGCTGTGACGTTCTGGCTTGTTATTAGCACTCAGTTCAAAAGCCTGCATCTCTGATGGTATGGGGGTGCATAAGTGCGTATGGAATGAGCAACTTGCACATCTGGAAAGTCTCCATCAATGCTGAAAGATATATCCAGGTTTTAGAGCAGCATATGCTCCAGCGCAGACAACGTCTTTTTTCAGGAAAGGCCTTGCATATTTCACTAGGACAATGCTAAACAGCATGGCTTCGTAGTAGAAGAGTCTGGGTGCTTAACTGGCCTGCCTGCAGTCCCAACCTTTCACCAATTGAACATACTTTGTTCATCTTGAAACTAAAAATACAACAGAAGAACCAGGACTGTTAAACCGATAAAATCCTATTATTGGACAAGAATGGGGCAACATTCCTCTCCCAAAACTCCAGCAAATGGTCTCCTCAGCTCCCAGATGTTTACAGAGTGTTGTTAAAAGAAGAAGGGGTGCTACGCTGGTAAACATGACCCTGTCGCAACTTTTTTGAAACGTGTTGCTGCCATCAATTTCAAAATGGCCTTATTTTTCTTACAATGGAACACTTTCTAGTGCATGCACAGGTAACTCCTTAGCACCTGGCTCGTGACAGGAGGCATTTGAAGAAGGGAGAAGTTCACAGCACTAGTGTAGCCTGCCAGAAGAGGAAGAACGCAACCTTTCTGTGCAACATTTTCACATGGAGCAGGTAAGGAACGTACACGCACATGAACTTTAATGGCATCCCAGTCTTCGTCCATAGGGTTCAATATTGAGTTGGCCCACCCTTTGCAGCTACGACAGCTTCAACTCTTCTGGGAAGGCTGCCCACAAGGTTTAGGAGTGTCTATGGGACTGTTTGACCATTCTTCCAGAAGTGCATTTGTGAGGTCAGGCACTGATGTGGATGAGAAGGCCTGGCTCGCAGTCCCCGTTGTAATTCACCCTAAAGGTGTTCTATTGGCTTGAGGTCAGGACTCTGTGCAGGCCAGTCAAGTTCCTTCACTTCACAAATGGGCTTCTGGAAGAATGGTCAAACATTCCCATAGACACACTGCTAAACCTTGTGGACAGCCTTCCCAGAGGAGATGAAGCTGTTAGAGCTGCAAAGGGTGGGCCAACTCAATATTGAACCCTATAGACTATAGAACCCTATAGACTAAGCCTGGGATGCCATTAAAGTTCATGTGCATGCATCCCAATACTTTTGACAATATAGTGTGTGTAATATATATCACATACACATACACACACACACACATACACTTTAATAGTTTTGGGTTTTGTTTTTTTTTTATTAACCACTTGCCAACCGCGTAACGCCGATGTACGGCGCCAAAGTGGCACAATAGCGCAGATCTCCATCTATAAACGGCAATCGGCACGGGTGCTACGCTCTCGTGCCCGCCGCGTGCTCCCTGAGGGGTCGCGGGCCAGGCGGACTCGATCGCCTGCGAGAGGGAGAACGGGGAAATCGCCAATGTAAACACGGTGGTTCCCCGTTTTGATAGGCGGCATGTCAGATCTACTGAATCGGGATCAGTTAGATCTGTCATGCCCCTGCCAGCCTAGCCCCCATAGAGATAGAACACAGTGAGGGAATACAGTTAACCCCTAGATCGCCTCCTACAGGTTAACCCTTTCACTGCCTATGACATTTATACAGTAAATCATGGCTTTTTTTTTTTTTTCTGTGCTCGCTGTATAAATGTCAATGGTCCCATAAAAAAATCGCAAAAAGTGCTCTGGTCAGTAAGGGGGTAAATCCTTCCGGGGCTGAAGTGGTTAAACAGAGTTTAGAGTCACTTTTTTAAAAGTCTTGCAGCTGCTTGTTTACTGTAAGCAGGAAATATTACAGCCACTTAAAATGCACGCTCACAGACAAAACAAAGTGACCCAGTAACTTCAATACACTATCTTAAAAGAATCTCTCTTTCTGTTTCCCTATCAGGACTGTCCACCCCCAGCACATGGTAATCAGGGCCTTCACAGAGCTGCTTCCCAGGAAGGGAGATCTGCATTCATTGGATTACTAGGAGTAGATGAATTAGGACTGACTGGTAAGAATAGCTTTCTCCCGTGTCCTGCTGAAAAACACAAATGTCACAAACCAACTGGTAAAAATTAAATGATGACATTAGTCTGCTTTCACATTTAATAAGATCCCTGTGGCTCTGGGAACACATCCTGTGTGTAATAATTCAAGGCTGGGCTGTTTACAACACACTCAATGACAGCTAGTCTAACTATGAGAATTGTTTATGGGGATGGAAAGCTGATGCAGGAAACGCCTTCCAATGACGCGCATGCCTACATATATCTCATGCAAATATGTAATCCAAGCCAGACCCTATAAAAATCAATGTTGCAGTAATTGTATCATCTAAAACACGGATTCCTATACACCATTTACATAAAAGCATATGAAAACTTATGCATGATTTTTATCAACCTTTCAAGCTGAACGCCAAGCAAATTGCGAAATACACAGCTGTAACATATTATTCCAGAATGGTTTTAGTTCAATTCAGCCAGTCTTCTGGTCCGGAAACAAATGCAGTCATATCAGAGAGGGCACTTTTCTCTAATGCAGTTAAACAAACGTGGTCACTGACCTGCTCTAGTTTTTTGTCACAATAGCGAAATCATCATTCTGCTCTCTCCTCCTGTCAGCATTCACTCAGTGTTACAATGACTGTGCACAGAGCGGTGCCCTTCCTCCAATCCTGTGCAGGGAATTACACTGCCTTGCTGAACCAGAATTTTAGCGCTCATCCCAACAACCTGATATTGCTGATGTTAGAGCAAAGCAGAGTTTTGCTGTATTGTGGTACCTGATTTTTTTCCCCCACATGCAGCTACAAAAATAGTAGTCATGGGGGCACCTCAAGTATTTTTCATTTCATCTGTTGACACTTCTGCACCATTTAATAGAATGCAGAGAAACATGTATTATCACTCTCCGACACCTAAAGGAGCTTATGGTACGACCCCATGTAATAAGAATACATAAAGGTTGTAAGCTCTAACGAGCAGGGCCCTCTGATTCCTCCTGTATTGAATTGTATTGTAATTGTACTGTCTGCCCTCATATTGTAAAGCATTACGCAAACTATTGGTGATATATAAATCCTGTATAATAATAATAATAATAATAATAATAATAATAAAGGATTCCCAGAGCACGGTGGGTTTTCTATATGGAGCAAACAAGAATAAGGGACCTATAAAAAGGATGTATTCATGTAAAATTCCTATATAAAAGCAAACGTTTGTCAGAAAAAGTAAAAACCAAAAATGACTGTTCAACAACCTTCGGGCTATATACTAAAGTCAAACCCACATCCTATGTTACAGTGCCAAAAAAAAAAAAAAAAACCCCTTTTTTGTTTTTGATAGAATGGAGAATAGTTAACATTCCTCGGAGGTTTTTGATCATTTCCATCTGTGTGCCCATTGAGTTTATCCCTTTCTACCTACCCCTGCGACACCAGGCATGAAAAGAGAAGAACAGTCATCACCGGGCCAGGATAGACAGAGATAACCCTCTTAACTGTCTGTGTCTCCCTTTTTGTCCTGACAGGTGAGGGGGGGATTCTATCAGGACAATAAAAACCTAACAGAGGCTCTAACCTTTCTACGCCATCAAAAACAAAATACAAAGTTTTGGTTGGAGTTTGGCTTTAAGGCAGCCAGCCAGCCAGATGGTGATATCCCAAGGCAGATTGCACAGCTTAGAGTATGAAACAAACATCAACCTTCTGCACCAGCTGCTACATCTTCACATATCCTATAATCCGACACGGTTATTGGCCTTATTAACATACATAGACCTTTCAGGACTTGACACCAAAGTTTGAGATTTTAATGTACTTAATGTTTTAGGGTGTACTCATGATAGGTGTCCCAAGCACAGTTCACCGCCTTAGTTCAGCTGGTTTCTGTAGTGAAAGTGCTCCGAACTGTGCCCAAGCATTAAGAGTACAGTGCCCGAGACCGCTAGGAAGAGGTGATCTGGGGCACAGTTCACTTGGAAGTCCAAAACGGTTTACTTCAAATCTCTCTATAGATAACAAAGTACAGAAGCAGAGATCCCTGAGGTCTGGCTGACAGAGGTGATGATCTAAGTGTGCCCAGGAACCTTCCTTTCAAACAGAGACCAATAGGGGAGGGAGGACAATCCTAAATCGGGCACGGTTATTATCAATCTTGCCCATTGTGAGCGTGCCAGTTATCTCCCAGGGCATCCATGGACATCTGATATTAAACACTCTGCTCAAATAGTCAAAATTAAAAACCCACCACCCAATACACAGGCCTGCAAGCTGCTTCTTCCTATAGTCACTGCGAAGAGCATTCCTATAGCCATAGAAGTTGATAAATGTCTCCAGGCCAGACTAGGAGGAATGCCCCCAGCTATACTGCTTACACTGCATGCTAATTAGGACACAATAGTCACCTTCTGGTTCACATGCTGCCCAGGCCATTGATTCTGATTCCGTTACAATCCTAATCATCATCTACAATTCTCAACACCACATGTCAGCACTGACTTCCTGTGTTAATGATCTCCCAGTCTGACTCCCTGCGATGGGCCCCAGCAGACTCCAGGATTCAGGAAGCCTCTTGGCTAGAACTCAAAAAGGTCCAATAATTCAGCTTAGTCTCTACGTAATTCTGTGTGGATCTTTCCTAGTTGGCAGCAATCTATTCACTGTTAAACACATATTCTGGCTCAGGTTTATTATACATCGCTGTACTGCATTGTCCCATTGTACTAACTGCATCATTGAAAATGCTGACTTCTGGCCTCCTGCACAGAAAACGAAGGAGCATTATCAGACCAATTCAGAGGTGCAGCAACCCATCACATGCTTTACCATATTTCACCTATACTTCGTCAACCAGTCATTTTCAGTACCTTCTACATCAGCCACTCTCAACCAGCGTTCCTTGAGCTATGACTGATTGACCTCCAATTTGATGGGGTCTCCTTAGTTCCAGGGTCAATGCCACTTGGCAGAGCCACAAGCATGTTTCCAATGACTTTTTAAGTGGTCTGTAAGGTGGCATCCTTCTAGGGTTGCCACCTCATCCCTTTAAAACTGAACACATGTGAATTACCCAGCTTCTGTGGCTGATCAAGGTGGTAATTAAACTCACTTGGTTCCTTATCTGCATTAAATTAGCCTCAGAACCTGTGTAATTCATATGTGTTCGGGTTTAAAGGGATGAGGTGGCAACTCTACATCCTTCCCACTGACCTCCAATGTAAGGGGGCATCCTTCCCACTGACCTCCAATGTAAGGGGGCATCCTTCCCACTGACCTCCAATGTAAGGGGGCATCCTTCCCACTGAACTCCAATGTAAGGGGGCATCCTTCCCACTGACCTCCAATGTAAGGGGGCATCCTTCCTACTGACCAACAAAATTTCAGCAGGCGCTCCCTGAAACCTGAAAATTATTTCAAGGGTTCGTCTGGGTAAATGGTTGATCTATATCATTCCCCTTTGTAGGTCTTTACTGTATGAACCAATATTTGTGCAAATAAAATGTTTTTGCCCCCATTCAATCTTTAGTGTTTTTCATCTTGTTTCCCTAACCCAGAAAATGCTACTTGATACGTTTTGAAAATGAAAGCTAGAAGTGGAATGGTTGCCATGCACAGATTGATATGCCACACATGAGAAAAGTGGATTTTGTGCGATAGTTAAGACAGAAACATAATTTATGACGGCAGGTTATCAATTGTAGCTCTGTTTACACCACATAATCCCATAATCTGATTGTTTATGAATACAATTGTAATTTGATCAAAGTATCTCAGTGCTGCCATTGAATGCAAAATGATTGATAACTTTCTGCCCTGGCCTATTGGCTGCTTGATTAAATCAGATCTAAATCAAAGCCGTCAATTGAAGTTAAGCTGTCTATTCAGATAAATAAGTTACATGCCGACTTATGCATTGCGCTATGATAACCGCTCTTAAAGTGGAACTAAAGGCTAAAAAAACCCCAAAAAAATTGCAACCAGGCAGACTCCTTACTGCAGAAGAGACTTCTATACACACAGATTAGGCTGCGGCTACGCAGCCCCATACACAACAAACTGCAATGCACTGTGTTCTGACACCGATCGGAACCAGCATTAAACTTTTTCTGCAATTTGAGCTACAGCAGCTCTTCTATTGGATCGGACTACATGGACCAGCCTTGGCTCCCCATGTGCATCAATGCACCTTGGCCGCCCATGACCCGGCCACTGGTTTTCCTTCCTTGGAGCAATCTTGGTAAATCCTGGTACTACAGTTTTGGAGATGTTCTGACCTAGGCATCTAGCCATTACGTGGCCCTTGTCAAAGTCGCTCAAATCCTTACACTTGCTATTTTTTTCTGCTTTCAACACAACTTCAGGGACAACATGCTCACTCCCGCTGTGATTATTCACAGCAGGAGCCAATGGGCGGGTACCGGCACCCACTGATCGTTTGATACAGGGGCATGTAAACAAAGCAGATTGCCGTTCTGTCACGAGCGAAGGCATTGATCCTGTACCTTCCCCTAGAATAAGCACCTCCCACAATGTAAAAAAAAAAAAAAACACAGGCTAGGCACACAGTTAACCCTTTGATCGCCCCTTAATGATAATCCCTTCTTAGCCAGTGTCATTAGTACAGTAACAGTGCATATTTTTAGCACCAATTACTGTATTAGTGACACTGGTTCCCAAAAAGCTCCAGTTACTGTCCGACTGTCCACCGCAATCCTGCTACAAGTCGCTGATCTTCGCCATTGCTAGTACAAAAATAAATAAATTCCAAAAATTGACCCCACAGAGTTTGTAAATGCTTTTGCACAAAACCAATCAATATGCGCTTATTGGGATTTTTTATCAAAAATATGTAGCAGAATACATATTGCCCTAAATTGATGAAGAAATTAGATTTTTTTTTTTTTTACTGAATATGTTTTATAGCAGAACATAAAAACATTTTTTTTTTTCAAAATTGTTGGTCTTTCTTTTGTTCATAGCGCAAAAAAAAAAACAAAAATGTAGAGCTGATCAAATACCACCAAAAGAAAACTCTATTTGTGGGGGGGACATACATTTTATTTAGGTACAGTGTCGCACGACTGCGCAATTGACAGTTAAAGTGGAGCTTCACTCAAAAAGGGCAGGATGTGCTTATTTGGCTCCTCCTCCTCCCCCCCTCCGCTGCCACATCTGGCACCTTTTGGGGTGGGAGCGGGTAACTGGCTTTGACAGGTACCCGCTCCCACTGCCAGCTGACTTTGCCGCAGCGAACTCATCTGGAAGTTTGCCCCCTCCGGTGCAGTAGGGAACCAGTGGTGCATCCGAAAGGCTTCACTGCTGATTTCCCTTACCCAAGATGGCGGCAGATGGCAGCACCTCGAGAGCAAATTAATAAAAAAAACGGCTCGGGTGAAGCCACTGCTAGATTTGTGGACAGTGTCCTGATATTAAAATTCAGCAACTACAGTATTAAAAAAAAAAAAGAAAAAAAAAAAAAAAAAAAAGGGAAAAGAAGAAAAGGAGGATATATATATATATATATTTTATCTTTTACTTTTTTCCCCATATAGATCTCATATATATATATATATACACATACGTGCGCACACACATATACAGTAAGTGCTGCACGTTCCTATTCAGCTCTTTGCAGATTCAATCGTTTGAATCGATCACTTGAAGCATAGAAGTCACTTTCCCTTTAATAAAGTGACAAAGGCATGGAGAGGGCTGGGAAGTCACCCACCTTGTAGAAGTAGATGGCAATAATCCAGAGATTTCTTTGATCCCAAACTGCTATTTAATCCAAGCTGGCAGTGCCCAGCAGTGTATTGTGTCCTGGGGGGTGATCCGGCACAGGCTCCGGGGGGCTCCTGTCCTCTGATCCGGGCTGAGATCACTCTGGGTGGGGGGGACTTCAAAGAGAACTCTGAAATAAAACAATGCAGGCTCAGCAATCAGACAGCACAACACCCGGACAATGGACCCTGCTGATTACAGAACAATGCTTTAGAAACGAATCAACACGATTATTAAGCGATCGCCATAGAATAAGCAGCTAAAACCGCCCTGATCATAGGGATCACATAGGGATCTTTGATAATATGAATAATTCCTGTGTGCAGTATAGTCCTGTGTGCTCTGTATAGTGTCACATGGGTGCAGACAATGCATAGGGCTGACTTACCTGGCAGTGATCAGGGCTCACAGTCCATGCTGGCAGGCTGGGAGGGAGGGATGGACGTCGTAGTGGAAAAGCCCGGCGCACTCTCATATGGAAGACTAAAGCCGCACTGAGCACTCAGCAAGCTAAACTCCGTCCGCCCCGCCCCCTTCCTGCTCTGGATTCATGGGCGGGTGACGTCACACATCCCGAAACTTTCCTAAGTGCGTCCTGTGTGTGAGAGGAGAGGGAGCCGTGCATGGCGGGCCGGGCGGGCGGACAAATGACTGCTTGTGTGTGTGTGTGTGACTCCTATGTGTGTAATTCTATGGAGGAGAAGAGCTCTATAGAGGAAGCCATGCTCCTTCCTCGGTGGGTTGGCCGACCCTTGGCCTCCAGACCATTGTTGGAATTTCCTGAAACAGTTTTTAGTGTAATTTCTTCCAGATTGGGAGATGTGCATTGTAATTCATGCCTGAGGGCTGTGTGAGGAGAGGCCGCGTCCTACTTCTCTGTATTCCTCCCACCTCCTCAGTAGGAATATATTCCTATATATTATAGGGAGGGGAACGTGTATGAATCTCCCCAGAAGGGGCACAGAATATTGTGGGAGTTCAGCACATCCATGGGCACTAAAGGCCAACCCTGTGCACAAAACCCCCCAAATATCTGTGCAGCGAGGGCGACATCTGGATTTTAGCATTGCACTTTTATTGGCAGGCAGCTGGGTCCTGGAGAAATCTTCCTGGCAGGGATGCCCGTCCTCTTCCTGTCTCTGAACTTTCGGCATTCAGGGGGTTAATAGTTTTGCGTTTCTGGACTGAATTGAATAGTAAAAGTTTCTGACGTGGACCTGCCCCCTCCTCCCCTCTTAGATGTTGAGGAAAGTTTTTCTTTCAGGAAGGAAGCCTTCTTTTTTCACATTCATGCGCAAGTACATGGACCGTGCTCACTGGTCATAGGCAAAAGGTACAGAGCCATTGAGCTGTGTCATGTGACCAGTCTGATTTCAACTGCTAACAGCCCCTGGGTTTACTCTGTACCAGTGCCCAATTACAGCCAATATCCATGTCTGGTTACAGCTGGTATCAGTAACTGGTTAGGCTGGGCATACACGGAGAGAATTTCTCTATCAACATAGACAGGGTTGATGCAGGAATCCCCCCTGCTGGGCCATTATCTTCTCCTGGCGGGGGCAGGCAGGGGACGCTATCCCTACCAGGAGAAGATAGTGTTTATCACTAGTGGATTGCTCGATCCACCAACTTGGTACATTCAGCCTACCCATTAAGGGTTTGAATCTTGGCTGGTTCCTCTGGCAGAGATTCAAACTGTGTATATCCATCCTTACAACCAATACCAGTGCCGGATTGCAACCGGTACCAATGCCCGATTACAGTCAATACCAGTGTCTGATGACAGCAATTATCAGTAACTGGTTACAGCCAATATCAGTGCCTGATTACAGCTGATACTAGTCACTAGTGCTTGGTTACAGCCAGTACCAGTTCCTCATTGCAACCAATGCCTGATCACAGCCCTTGCTGATGCCTTTTTACAGCTGGTACCCCTGCCTGATTACAGTTAGTTCCTGCCTAGGGTCCTTTAATGACAGTCAGATTCAGAGTATGAATCTATACACAATAGCAGTACACTAACAGCTACCTCTGATTCAAAGGATACCAAGTTTCCTGTGAACAGAATCAGGCATACTGTGTCACCAAGCATTGAACATCCAAGTGAAATAGATGAGATACAGGCTGGTGAAGCGCACAAGGCAAGCACTAGCAATGAGGTTTTGCAATATCAGCCACAAACAAGTATAGCAAAATAGTCCCAGAAGAAATGTCAAATGCTTTATGGCCACCTTCTAATTCAGTAGTGCCTACCATCTTACGTCCCTTTCACACATACGGACCGTTTGTCTGTTTTTCATCCATCCGTTGACGGATGAAAAATGGACATCAATGCACCGCTATGGAAAAACAGATGAGAACTGATGATCATTCATTTGCATCCAGTTTCATCCACTTCCGTCAACATCCGTTTTTTTGAACAGATGAAAGTCCTATTTTTCATCCGTCAAAAAAACGGATCGGATGTAAACGGACGAACGGTCAGTTTTTCATCCGTTTTTGCATTGGTAATGGATGTAAAAAAAGCTGATGACCACAGATGAAAAAACGGATGAATACTTCATCCATTTTGATGTGATGGAACTGATGAATGGTCCGTATGTGTGAAAGGACCCTAACCCATTTACAGTCCAACCAGATATTAACATGGAAACTGAATATTTTGCACCTATTCAATATTTTGATGTGTTTTTCAAGAACTATGTAGTCTTTATCCGCTTCCACACCGCACGCGGTATATATACGGCGGCGGTGTGGACGCGTCCCGCGAATTACCGTAAAAAAGGCGGCAATTCGCGCAGGCGCAGCTAGGGGGCGAGCGCGCGTTGCCGGCGGCGTGCTTTCGTGCCCGACACACTACGGAGGAGTGTGCCCGCGGCTCGGGCGGACCCGATGTTCACCGGCAAGCCGCGATGAGCTGCCAGAGCCAAAGACCGGGGAACCACCAATGTAAACATGGCGGTTCCCCGCTCTGTCAGTGCGGGCATGGGAGATCTACTGATCCCTGCCACTGGGATCAGTTAGATCTCTCATGCCCATGGTAGCCCAGCCCCCCACAGTTAGAACACACTCAGGGAACACAGTTAACCCATAGATCGCCCCCTGCAGGTTAACCCCTTCACTGCCAATGACATTTATACAGTAATCAGTGGACATTTAAATTTCTGATCGCTGTATAAATGTCATTGGTCCCAAAAAGTGTCAAAAATGTCCGACATGTCCTCCCTAACATCGCAGTACCACTAAAAATTGCAGATCGCCGCCATTACTAGTAAAGAATAAAAAAAATTAAAAACCCCAGAAATGAGTTCTCATCATCCGTAAACGTGGCAACTTTTGCGCAAACCAATCAATAAACGCCGAATGCGATTTTTTTTTTTTTTTACAAAAAATATGAGGAAGAATATAAATCGGCCAAAACTGATGATAAAAAAATTTTTTTTGGGGATTTGAATTTTAGCAAAAAGTAAGAAATATCGTTTTTTTTTTTTGCAAAATTGTCGCTTTCTTTGTTTAGAGCGGTGATCAGAAATGACGCAGTGGTGATCAAATACCACCAAAAGAAAGCTCTATTTGTGATAAAAAAAGGACGCAAATTTCGTTTGGGTACAATATTGCATGACCGCGCAATTGTCGGTTAAAGCAACGCAGTGCCGAATCGCAAAAAGTGCTCTGGTCCTAACCTGGGAAATCCTTCCGGGGGTGAAGTGGTTAAGCCAGACAGTTCATTGCCAGGAATCCAGATTCTGACTGTGTCAGACCCTTTGATTATAAGCGTATTACTGCTTCGGCTGCTTACAGGCCTGATTCTAAACATGGGAACCACAAATGAACTGAAATCACATTGGTTCACATAACCAATCTACCACATATCTACCTTTACTTCAGTCATGCCCAGTGCACAATATCAAATCTTCATGGGATTTTTTACATTTTAGTGACAATTCTCTATGTCCCCCAAAAGTGGATCCCCATATAATAGGCTCCACAAAATTTGGTCATTCATCAATTTTTTTTCAAAAAGTCTTTGACACCCCAGAAAAATATCAGTGTTGATAAGGCCTTCACCTGCTTTACAGGAAGACTTAAAGTGTTACTAAACCCTCAACAATAAAATCAGTCTGTATATGCAGTAAATCATGCTTGTTATACTCATTGTGGAACCTAAGGGGTTAATCCTCTGCATTTTGTTAAAAGGCTGTTTAATCCTGTCTTATCTGGTCTTCCCTTCTTGTGCAGTCCCCAATCCATCTCCTGCAATCAGCACTGTCCAGACAGAGGGTCAGGGGTCCTGCAGCCTCATAGGACAGTCAGAGGATAATGAAAACTCCTCCTACAAGCTTTAACCTGTGCTCGGCCGGACACTGATAGAAGTCACATGGTTGCTACATACTGCTGATGAGAAAAGGTATTTGGCAGTTTATATTTACTAAAATAATTGCATTTCCATGTTCTGTGTACTGTAGGAAACCAGACATAGTGGATGCAGGATCCTGGGTTTAGTAACACTTTAAAGTAGAACTAAAGGCAAAGCTTTTTTTTCCATCTTGAATAAAGTAAGGGATCCAAAACAGGAAGTGCTGTCTGTCCCCCGGATCCCTGGAACTAGTGTCCTTGTTGGAAGACTTCCCCCTTACTTTCACATCCACTCTTGGGGATATTACCGTCGGCTGCCTATACATTATACATATTTTTGTATAATTTTCTTTTAGGTTTACCAAAACAATATAATATGAGGTCAAATCTAAACACTTTCAATTTATATGCAATCAGGCTGGCCCTTGCTCTACATAATTGAAGGTAAATCTAAAGGAAATTTAATAAGAAAACTGTATAATGTATGGCTTGCTTAACAGTAAACAAGACACCAAAAGAGGACGACTCTACCTAACTGGGGGCAAAGACAATGGTGACCCTTATTTCATTAGGGGTACCACCTCTATGTGGACAATTGTTATTTCAGTGTGCCACTTTTCTCATTTCAAACATCTTTTTCTCAAACACACCATAACTTGTGGTACAATGTGACCAAATCGCAAAGGCTTTCCTAAAAGACTTGTCAACACAAAACTGGAAAGTAAGCAAGATTGCGTAATGAGGGATATTAGACACCTAAATGGAAAGATAAACTGAATGTATATGTCCTTTCATCTATCCGGATACTCAGATACCTCAATGCAAATTCAGGAAATCTACATATGGGAGTTGTAGATTCAAACAACCAGAAGATGAAGCCAGTTTTGGCCACCCAACAATCAAGGTACTGATATATACATATTAGAGCATCACGATTAATCGTATTAAAATTGCTATCTCGATTCACCCCCTCCCTGCGATCTCCATCACATATTACCATGATTTTCAGTGCAGTTAATGGAATCTGACTCAGCGCGACTTGACTGTAATAGAAGTCAATGCAAGTCGTCTGAAGTCTCCCCAGGAATCTTTTACTAAAGTTGGCAGACTGCCAACTCAAGTTGATAAAAGAAGTAAAAAGATACTATGTTTCAAATAATCAAAGGGTTGAACTCCCCTGTATAGAAGAGTTTAGTTTAACCATTTAAAGACTAAATCTTTTCTGACATTTGCTGCTTACAAATAAAAATCCAGTATTTTCTGCTAGAAAATGACTTAGAACCCCCAAACATTATAAATATATTTTTAGCAGAGACCCTAGAGAGTAAGATGGCGGTTGTTGCAATATTTTATGTCACACGGTATTTGCGCAGCGGTCTTTCGAACGCAATTTTTTTGGAAAAATGACACTTTCAAAAAAAATAAACAGTGCTGTTAGCCCAATTTTTTTGTATATGTAAGATGTTTTGCCACGAGAATCGTGATCTTTATTCTAAGCAAAAAAATCGTGATTCTCATTTTGGCCAGAATCGTGCAGCTCTAATACATATACATCTATTTATTTCAATTGCCTATCTACAATTCATATGTCACTTATAAACCTCAGGCAGACCTGACTCCTTCCTAAAAAGTCAAGAAGAAAACATTATACAAGATGTACCTAATGGCCCGTACACACGATCCGAAAATTGGACAAAAATACCGCATACGATGCGATCGTACGATAATTGGATCGTTAGTACACAGCTTATGAGAGCCGATCATGACAGTTCATCAAATAATATTCAATCGGACATGCATGAAAATTTTGATCGCGTGGTACCAGATCGTACGATTTTCGTTTAATCAGTACAGTTGTCGTCTGAGAATACAATACAATTACATTACAACACATGACATCACTTCAGATTTTTTATTCTGTCGTACAAGAATTTTCTTGATTTTAGTAAACTCTTCCGATTCGATCTGAGATTAGCATGCAAAAACAACCGGACGATCTGTTGTCCGATTTTCGGATCGTGTGTAGGGGGCATAAAAAGTTTGGTTAATGGTATCAGAAAACAAACAAAACAGAAGATACAAAAAACTTACCTGTATTGACCTTCAAAATATTCACCATCCTTCACAACACACTTTTTGCATGTTCATAAAACATCTGGAAACTGTCAGCAAAGGCCTCTTTAGGAATCTATAGCAGAACCGCTGTCACACATTCTTGGATTGCCGCCATGTCCGCAAAATGCATGGCTTTCATGACACTCTTCAGGTGGGGAATTTTTGGGTTGCAGTGAAAATGGTGAACTCCATTCCATCACTTACCGTTTGTATTCCGGATCCAACTGGTTTCACCAGGTCTCATCCCCTGATGGTTGTGGCAAAATGTTGCCCTGCCAGGGTCTAAATGAAAGGGATGGCCCAGGATTCTCAACCTGGCAGGTTAAGGGGCTCCAGAAGATCTGCTTACTAAAGAGGAAACTGGCCTTTCAGTTTCCTCATTTCTTAAAGTCCGTTTCGGGATCTGGAGCCCGGGGATTTCTTAGAGATCCGGGTGGGATGAAATCACCACTCCTGGGTCCAGGATTTGGCTTAAGCCAGGACACTGATTGCCCAGCTGGGTGGGGGCCTGATAGGAGCAGTCAGGATCAGGCTTCTGTGGCTCACACACTGGGAGACAGGCGGTCTCCAGGGGTCAAAGGCTGCAGGAGGCAGTCTTGTCGTCCACATCTGGGAGGAGGCAGGTCTGACCGTGAGCACGCCGCAGTGGATCGCTTACAAGCCAGGAGGGCTAGGATATCGCTTTAGCCAGGAGGGATACTGAACCATATAGCCAGTAGAGCTATTGATTGCTTATAAGTCAGGAGGGCTAGGATATCGTTATAGCAAGGAGAGCTACTGAACATTAATGAGCCAGGAGATTAAAGGTTTATGTTTGTACAGTGATGCTGGAACCCCCTGTGATTTCTGTTTACTTTTAACTTTTCTTTTAATAAACATGGGCTACCATGCCCTCAAACAGAGACCCTGGCTGTTGCAAACTCACTCCAAACGCACCTACCACAAGAGCTAAAGACTCCCATGTCACATGGTTCACAGAAAGGATGGATCCTGGTCACACATGGTAATTAAATATCTGGAGGTTTCCATCCATTTTGTTTTCTGTTCGTCTGTCAGCTTGTGCAGCACAAACCGAAAACAGATCTTCCGCTTACCCAAATCTTTGCGGACGATGGTGCACCATGTCCTTGCTAATACCCAAATCGTCTGCCATCAATCGTAGAATATGCTTGTTGATGGCCGACCTGAATGTGGCTCATCCTCTGTTGTTTCCTTCCCATCGCAAAAGCGTTTGAACCAGTCATAAACACATTTTCTACTCAGGGCTTCCGTCCCGTACATGTGCACTAACATTTCAAGTGTCTCCATTGCCGATTTCTCAAATCTGTATTTGATATTCACTTGTTGCTCCATTTCACTGTGACCCTACCTGTCACCCTGACTACATTCAACTTGCCCGTAGTGGGTTTACCCTGACAGTCACGTGTTCTCCATGCTAGGTGTCTTTGGATAGTCATGTGCATGTGCGCGCACCTGGCCCATGTTGCCGCTGAGATATCAGACCATTCACTGAATTTTTTAGACACACATCCTAGTCCTAATTTCAGTCCAGCTAAAGCCAGTGTTTTTAAGTGCTGATCATGATCAGTCCCTGTGTTTTCATTTGAAGCCCAACTCCACCCAAAATCTATTATTTTCCCATCAACCCCCACCCCCCACCCCCATTCCCAACACATTCTGCCTAGTGTAAAAGTTTCCTTGCCTGGCGAAGCCAGTTATACTCACATGAGCCCCCAATTAAGGTCCATGACTGATGCCATTTTCTCTATCAGGGAAAACTAATCCAGCATTGTTTCTTAACCCTCGCCATCCAGCCCCCTTCACTCCCATCAGTCCTATGTCTTCTCTCTTCAGGATCCTAGGAGTACCCCTCCACTGGCAGGCCAGTGACCTGGAAGGAGTACCTTTCCTGGAAGTTAACAGAGAGGAGAAGAACTAGGCACTGGATAATCACATGACCACAGCTTAAAGCGGAACTAAAGCCTTAAAAGATGCAAACGATAAGGCTGCATATTGTAGAAGGGACATACAATAGACAGCAATAAAATATACCTACCTGCTTGTTGCAGTCTTCCTCAGACTGTACACTGTGCTTCTCAAGTGCAGCTTGGTTTACATTCTGGCACAGATCCTGAGTTATGTTATCCCCCACTGGCTAATGAAGTGGGCCACATCCTGGCACTCAGTAGAAGCTGGCTAGAAGGGGCTGGCACCAGCAGGGGGCCTTGAGATTTTGAAGGAGAGGTAAGTATTGCAGACTTTAGAAAAAATGGGTATTATGGTAGTTTTTTTTTTTTTCTTTAGACCCAGCAGTCAGATAGAAGAGATAAGAGGACGAAGAGGGCTACTTTTATCTTGCAGTTGGATTTTAAGTATTCATAATTATACACATTAAGGCCTCGTTCGCACCAGGGCATCCCCATGCATCTTGCTAACGTGTACCTCAAAACACATGGTACGATAGTACCATGCTTTTTGGCGCGGTGCAATTTTTTAAATGGTGTAGGTACCTTTTTTGCACATTTCTCATGCATACGGCAGCCCATTAGAATTATTAGGCTGCCCTAAACGTGATGCATTGGAACATGTGGAAACATGCAAAAGCTTGTGTGCTCCATTTCACCTCATGGTGTGAATGGAGCCTTAGCATGGGTCCACACTCTTGCGATGCAGGAATCAGCGTGATTCCGGTGCAGTGTCCCGGATCGCAGCTCCCCCACTGACAGTGCACACTGCCCTCTGTGAACCGCTGTGGGTGCCAATACAAAGTTAATGACACCCCCAGTTGATAGATTGCAGTACAAACAGTGAATTCGGACAGGGATCGGATCGCATGGGTGTGAACACTCATGCTATCCGATTCCAGTGTGGGAAAAAAAAGTCCCTGCACCTTTTTGTGCAAATCCAATGTGAGTTCAGTCATACAAACTGTATGGCTGAACTCGCATCCCAGATAGCAAGCAATCGTGCTTCAAGTTTGAAAATGACTTGCTAAGCTATTGCTAGACCTGCCAGGCTTCACAGGTTTGTTGCACAATTGCAGCAAGCCCACATGGCATGACTCCAGATCAACTTTCTTTGCAAACATTTTGCAAGTCTGCTGCAAGTTCTGGTTCAGTTATGCTGTGCAATAGCCATCCCACCACAGAGGGCACTGTGGCTGAATTTTCATGCTGTAGACTTGCAAAGCTCTTGCTGTAGACTCAGCACTGCAACTTTGCTCTTGCTAGAGACCTGCCACGCAAATCTTCTACAGATTGGAAAGTGTTAACCAGAATTTGTGCCTCAAGTGCTCTGCAACTTACCAGTGAAAATGTGCAGCAAGTTAACAGACTTACATTTCAACGCTACCACAAATTTGTGGCAAGCTACCCTTGCTATCTGGGATTGCACAGACATTGCATGTGATCGGCACAGCAAGGCGGGTGCCAATCACTTGCGATGTCTGTGTTCGCATATGTATGAACCCAGGTTTAAAGTGGTTGTCAAGTCATGACAACCACTTTAAACTACAGGTAAGCCTATAATAAGGCTTACCTGTAGGTCCAGGAAATATCTCCTATACCTGTGCAGTTTAGGAGATATCCCCTGTATCTGCATGTGCCGATGTCATCGACACATGCACACTGAAAAATCGGCACTCGGGGTAGCCCAGGGTGCCGTCTCTTCTGTATTCATGCCGTAAATGATGGATCCCATGTGCATGCGCGGGAATTAGGGCAACGCGGCTCCGCCAATCACAGCGCTGGGGTCCGCGCTATGATTGGACGGAGCCGCAGACCCGGAAGAACGATGTTGCCGGTCACAGCGGTGTGCCGAGACCGCTGCAACAGCTTAGTTCCAAGGTAAGTGTTTTATAATGAGCTAGTATGTGCTGCATACTAGCTTATTATGCCTTTGCTTTGCAGGGTTTTTTTTTTGGGGGGGTGGGGGCGGCTTTACAACCACTTTAATCTGCTTTATTTTGGACACTTGTTTCTTGCTGTTGTATTTTGTTATACCACAGAGACAATGTTTAACCACTTCCATACTGCCTACAGTATATTTACTGCGGCAGTGTGAACGTGTCCCACGAATCGCCGTAAATAGACGCGATTTGCGGAATGGCCGCTAGGGGGTGTGCGCGCTCACCCGCCCTACTCCGGAGGAGTGTGCCCGCGGCTCGGGAGGACCCGATGTGAGCCGCGATGAGCGGCCACAGCAAAAGAACGTGGAACCACTGATGTAAACACGGCGGTGTTTCTGCTCTGTCAGTGCGGGCATAGGAGATCTACTGATCCCTGTCACTGGGATCAGTTAGATCTCTTATGCCCATGGTAGCCCAGCCCCCCCACAGTTAGAACACACCCAGGGAACACAGTTAACCCCTAGATCTCCCCCTGCAAGTTAACCACTTCCCTGCCAATGACATTTACACTGTAATCAGTGGACATTTAAATTTCTGATCGTTGAATAAATGTCATTGGTCCCAAAAAAAAGTGTCAAAAATGTCCGTCATGTCCGCTGCAATATCACAGTATCACTAAAAATCGCAGATCGCCGCCATTACTAGTAAAAAATAAAAAAAAAAACAGAAATGAATTCTCATCATCCGTAAACGTGGCAACTTTTGCGCAAACCAATCAATAAACACCGATTGCGTTTTTTTTTTTACCAAAAATATGAGAAAGAATATAAATCGGCCAAAACCGATGTAAACATTTTTAAAAAAAATTTTTTTTTTGGATTTGTATTTTAGCAAAAAGTAAGAAAACTGTTTTTTTTTTTTTTGCAAAATTGTCGCTCTTTGTTTGTTTATAGCGGCAATCAGAAATGACGCAGAGGTGATCAAATATCACCAAAAGAAAGCTCTATTTATGGGGAAAAAAAGGACGCAAATTTTGTTTGGGTACAACGTCGCATGACCACGCAATTGTCAGTTAAAGTGACGCAGTGCCGAATCGCAAAAAGTGCTCTAATCCTAACCTGTGAAACCCTTCCGGGGCTGAAGTGGTTAATGTCCACAGCTTATGATACAATGTTGTTTAGTTTTTGTGATACTCAAGATACAATGTTATAACCAGTCCAAAACCTTGAAAAAGTATCACACGTTGATTCACCATACTCATGAGGAGAAGCAGAATTTGTTTTGGGGTGTAGTTCTAAGTAAACCTATGCTCTGAGAAATATGTTATTTAAATGCCAATTTTGTCTAAAAAATACATTTTCGTTTTCTTTCTTTTCAAAAACTTATGGCAAAAATGAAATCTTTGAAAGACTCCCCATACCTCTTAGCAATTACCTTGGAGTTGTCTGCAGTCATTTTGCGGGTGTTTTGTACCTTCTGGGCACTTCAGGGCCTCCAAACATGTAATAGATAGTTAGAAAATCAGATGTTAATTGGAAGCCTGAAAGGGTTTTTTATAGATTGTTGGTCCTCTGTGAGGTATCTCCATACCCAGGAGAAGCAGCAGAATGTGCTGTTATAATTATGTCTATGTTATGTATGGGAAATTTGTTAAATTAACTACTTTGTGGGAAAAACAAATTCATTTACTTTTTTCAATTTCCAAAAACACTGTGGCAAAAAAATAGATCTTCAAAATACTTACCACACTTCTTACTAAATACTTTGGGGTATATTCTTTCCAAAAAAGGGTCATTTTGAGGATGTTTGTACTAAAATTGGTAAACATACAAGATAAAAGTCCGCGCACACAAAAATGAAAAGGTTGAAAGGAAATGATAAAAAACGTAGTACAGGCTGCTCGCAAACAACAACTGATCCAATTGTTCCGATAGATATAAAATAAATTGCAGCGCCCAAATAGTAAGAGGTAATATTTATAAATAATGAAATATAAATAATAAAACACTAAAAGGTTATAGTCCCAACACAGGAGGGTAAACAATATAAGAGATGAGTCCCAATAATCATGTATCCAAATATGTCAGGAAAATCTTATCCGCACGGAGACACTCAAAAACGCAGGGGTATTCTGATAAATCCAATAAGTGGTAATGGATGTATGCTTACCAGAATCCCATAGGACATGCGCAGGTATCAGGGTAAATCAATGGGATGAGTGGTCAGATGTCATCGAGGGTCCTGGTAAGGAATATGCAGGTCACGGATATCCTGGAAGAGGTGGTCCGGAACTTCTCTGATGTCATCAATAATCCAAGGGTCGAGACCAGGAAGGGGAGAGGACAGAATCCTTGTCCGGATGATTGCCTCAAACTTCTCCAACCGGTCACTCTCAGAGGTTATTGGTGAATGGCATATTGCAGTAAATAGAGACAAAAACCGCAATAGTGTAATAATGTATAATATTATTTATTTCAGAAAAATTGAATCATACTCACAAAGTATAAAAATAAAGAGAGCTCTCAATGTGAAATCGTGACAGGGGGGGTATGGAAACCCGACGCGTTTCGGCTCCAATAGCCGTCATCTGGGGTATAACCCCCCACCTGTCACTACCCGTATATATAACAAATGCACTCAAAATAGACAAGCACGCCCACTGAGGGCTGAAACCGGAAGTCACCTTTCATTAAAATGGCGTCCATTGGCTTGAGTTCCACGCCTCAATTTCATATCGACATGTTTAGACATATAGGGCTAGGAACAGGACTCCATCTTGTGTCAAAAAAAGATGGCGCCCTTTGGCGTGAGTTCCATGCCTCTATCCCATATCCACATGTATTATACTGAGTCCATAAACATATCCATTAAAAAAAGGGGAGGTTTTAAAAACCAAAACAAATTAAAGTATAATAAGGAAAGAGATCCGCATAGTCTAAAATCAGTAGAGCATCCAAAACGGTAGTTATATGGCTGGATAGGATTTCCAGTTTTCCAGCCATATAACTACCGTTTTGGATGCTCTACTGATTTTAGACTATGCGGATCTCTTTCCTTATTATACTTTAATTTGTTTTGGTTTTTAAAACCTCCCCTTTTTTTAATGGATATGTTTATGGACTCAGTATAATACATATGGATATGGGATAGAGGCATGGAACTCACGCCAAAGGGCGCCATCTTTTTTTGACACAAGATGGAGTCCTGTTCCTAGCCCTATATGTCTAAACATGTCGATATGAAATTGAGGCGTGGAACTCACGCCAATGGACGCCATTTTAATGAAAGGTGACTTCCGGTTTCAGCCCTCAGTGGGCGTGCTTGTCTATTTTGAGTGCATTTGTTATATATACGGGTAGTGACAGGTGGGGGGTTATACCCCAGATGACGGCTATTGGAGCCGAAACGCGTCGGGTTTCCATACCCCCCCTGTCACGATTTCACATTGAGAGCTCTCTTTATTTTTATACTTTGTGAGTATGATTCAATTTTTCTGAAATAAATAATATTATACATTATTACACTATTGCGGTTTTTGTCTCTATTTACTGCAATATGCCATTCACCAATAACCTCTGAGAGTGACCGGTTGGAGAAGTTTGAGGCAATCATCCGGACAAGGATTCTGTCCTCGCCCCTTCCTGGTCTCGACCCTTGGATTATTGATGACATCAGAGAAGTTCCGGACCACCTCTTCCAGGATATCCGTGACCTGCATATTCCTTACCAGGACCCTCGATGACATCTGACCACTCATCCCATTGATTTACCCTGATACCTGCGCATGTCCTATGGGATTCTGGTAAGCATACATCCATTACCACTTATTGGATTTATCAGAATACCCCTGCGTTTTTGAGTGTCTCCGTGCGGATAAGATTTTCCTGACATATTTGGATACATGATTATTGGGACTCATCTCTTATATTGTTTACCCTCCTGTGTTGGGACTATAACCTTTTAGTGTTTTATTATTTATATTTCATTATTTATAAATATTACCTCTTACTATTTGGGCGCTGCAATTTATTTTATAACTAAAATTGGTAGTTAGAACATCATACATTTCCACATAATTTCCTGGAGCTCATCATGTCAGCCTACGTATGGGTCAGGTCCTCCCCTCTGACCCCCATAGGACAACCCACTAAATGAATAAAAGGAGGGCCTCCCTATACCCCTACGTTCCTTTTTTGTCCTCACGCCGGAGACAACACCACTATGATCCTACGATGAAGTGATAAGTATTGAAGATTCCTACCTCTCCCGCCTGGTTTAGCCTCAGCAGGTGGAGGCCTCCTGGACAGAGGTAAAACCTCTCCTGTAGGAGCACTCTGGTGCCCGGGCAAGTCCATGCAGCCTAAATGGTGTATTAGATCTGTTATTAGCAGGGGGCATGGCGTGTTCTGCTCTCTCTGTACAGGCTGATTTTACCTTTTTTTGTCTGTAATGCATCTTCCTTTGTTCAGTGATGTTTCTCTAGATTGTACAGACCCAAATATAGCAGCTGGGATGTCTGAGTTCCACAGCAGCTTGAGGTGGAATGTGGGCACCTGGCTGGCCGCATGTTGGCTTTTGGGGTGGGGGACTGGCCTTGCACTGTACAGTTCTTATTCGGCTTTCCTTTAGGTTACCAAAACTATGTAGTGTGAGATCAAACATAACCCATGTAATTTATGTGTAATCAGGCACACCCTTGCACTGCATGGTGGAAGGTGGATCTGGGAGAGTTGGAGAGATGTGTAGTGTATGGCCAGCCTCACTCTACTTTTGAGAAAAAAAAAAGAAAATAAATCTGTACTAGTTAAGCTTTGCTGAATATTATTGTGATCCTGCCTTTTTTCTGTCTTGAACAAGCTTTTTGTTATACTTGTCCTGCTTCTGGCATAGTTGAGTTTGTTTCATTAAGCACCTGGCCCTAATGTCAGGTCTCAGAACCTACTGTGTCAGCCACCCTTAGCTGTGGTTAACCCCTTAGAGGATTATTGCCAAACCAGCTAATTCCAATTGCATAAAAACTTTGTTTTGAACTGCTTTGTAAAGCGGCAGGGCTATTATTTGAAGTAGATGAGTAACTTTTGATATATTAAATTGTCAAATGACTCTTGCTTAGTATCCTGTTTATCAGATATAAGTGAGGTCAAGAGGTCCTTGTGCAGTAAGACTATGTATGGTTACCTTGTCTTTCTGCCAGCTTGCTGCAAAGCCATTTGCTTATATTGCTAAGCCATGAGCATCAACTCTTCCTGGTAGCCAGTCCTTGCTAAGGAGGTAAGGGGCACCGATCAAGTAAGTTTTCTTTCAGGTGTATGAGAAATTAACTATGGCCTTTTTACCATTTAGAGCGGTTCACACTGCCATGACTTGTCATGCGACTTGAGGATAAG